>CAUYQU010071501.1:0-29363 GCA_963574635.1 Cheracebus regulus | reverse complement strand
ATATATATATATAATTGCATTTTAGGTTTGGGGGCACATGTGAAGAACATGCAAAATTGTTTTATATATATATATAAATATATATATATTCATATATATATATATATATATATAAAGAAAGCAGAGGGTAGGATGGTGATTACCAAGGGCTAGAGAGTTGGGTTAAATGGGGAGATGGTGGTCAAAGAATACAAAATTTCATTTAGACAGAAAGAATGAATGTTTTGAGATGTATAACCTGGCAAATATAGTTAATAGTGGTGTATTATATATTTCAAAATTGCTAAGAGAGTATATTTCAAATGTTGACACCACACACACACACACACACACACACACACACACACACACACACAGAATTTTGATGATGAGTAAAACTTACTTTTCAACTCTGGTTTTTCCCCTTTACAAAGTTGCAGCAAAGAGGATGAGATAGTTGTTACCTAATTTACAACATTTATAATTTGGCTCTAAGTCATGAGTTATATTAATGCATCTCTAACCTCTCACTTTAGAACTGATGTCGAATTTCTAAATAAAAGATAAAACATGACATTTGTTTTATGAGAGTTGAGAATTTTGATTTTCATGATTGAAATTATCACACCAAGAAATTATCACACCAAGAAGATATTTTTAAAAATTCTTTCATTGACAAAAACAGGAGCTTATCTTTGTTAGCTGGGAACATGTTTGTATAGTATAGCGCTTCTCTTATGAAAGAAAATTTATTAAAGCTGTGTGCCCTTATATTTTTCCCACAGATATATGGCACATACCACAGAAAACAAGATGTCATTCTCGATATTCTGTTACTTGTTGCCCAAGACCAAAGGCCATCATATAAGAAACTCCTCAAAATTAAGAAACCTGTCTAGAATTCCCAAAAAAACCTATAAATATAATTTATTTGAAGGAGTGGTTGTCAACAAGATAAGCTCACTTATCTGATAAAGTATGAAGATAAAATTCTACTACAATGGGCTTTATAAATGTCATGATAAAATGCTCTTTGATGCACTAATTAATTGGTGCATAATTGGGTGGTTTTGTTCTACAGCCAAGAATCAATTATAAAACATTCCCTATATATCTCATCATCTTTTTTTTTTAAGATTGTCAATCACCATGCCTCTTCTTTAGCAATTTAGGGATGGGAAGAAATGAGGCTCTTCTGCTTCATAAAGTTAGTACAATGGGGAAATAAGGGGATCATCATTTGCTCTTTTAGTGAGACAGCAAAATTTCTCTATCATTTATATTTATTTGATTGCCTTGCCAAGCATTTTAAAAGTAGAACCTTTTACCTTAAGACTGTTTCTTCAACACTTTAAAGATACCTTCGAGAAACTTGTACATATGACTGTAAGCTGTATCTCTTTAATATTTGAACACTGAGAAGCAAAGTATTAACTACTAACCCAACTGCTGTTTCAAGGATTTGTTTACTACTCCATGTAGATGAATACACATCAGACTACAACAGCATTGTATCTAAGTACTTTTCTTTTGACTAGTGCATTCCGTTCTAGTGTTATAGAAGTCCTGGCAGTTGTATGTCAATTGCCTTCTATCTCATGTTCAAATATTTTATGCAAATTATTCAAATTAGCTTCCATTCATTATCTTTACCTGTTTTAAAATAACTTAAATTTCCTTGTGGTATCTTTAAGCATATGTTATTGATAAAGGGGGGCATTATTAATGACATCTGCCAACAAAAGGAAAGAGTGCTACATCTACACAAAGAATACAGATTTATGGTTATGTCATGAAATCTGTTTCTGACAAACTGCTCTTTTTAAATACCAAAAATTTATAAAGAAATAGTAATTTTGTCTAATATTGTAAAACAATAGCTAGTTGTACATAGAATTTACTCTCTATGGAAGATTTAATAAGCACTCATTTAGGAACAAAACCTTATGTTTTAAAACTTGAAATGTGATATAATGAAAAGAACATGGGCACTGTAATCACATAGAGTTGGGTTCAAGTTCTAGATAAGAACCTGTCTTAACCATCAAGGAAATGAGAATTTTTCACTAGGCCTATGTAAATGTACTTATCTTCAATATTGGCACTCATCTACACATACGTATCAGCCAGCTAGACTCAGCGAGGTTTGGGGAAAACCAGCCCACAGAATTGTCACCACACTCAGCTGACACGTGAAACACCTTTACTTGTTTTTTCCACTGTGGCATTTTTGTTATTGTCCATCAGTAAGTTAATGATTGTATTAATACTCACTTTTGGTCTGTTAATGCAGCTATTACAAAAATATAGTATAATTAAGTATACTATCATAAAAATATAAAATATATTCTTAAATGGAAAAAATGTTAAAAGCTATAAAGTATTATTTGATTTTTCTTAACAAAAGGAAAGCTTGCTTATAATTACAAGTAAATCTTTAGTAAGAGATAGGAACAATGTGTACCAAATTCTTAACAATGATCAACTCTGTGGAGGGGAGTGGATGGAGATGAGGATGTGGTGGAGGTGGGCATGCATGGAGGGAAACTTCATATTATGTTCTGTGCAATTCTATATTGCTTGGATTTGTTTTTAGGGTAAATATACATTCATTTGTTTCTTCTGTAAGTAAAATATAAAGACTATAACTGAAAGTCATTATAGAACTTTTTTTTAAGGAGCTAAATTTCTTTAAAGGCTGTACATTTGTCTACCAGATCCTACAAATTTTTTTATTATTTCTAGGCTGTTTTACTTTCTTCATCCAAGAAAAACATGTTTTTGAGACACAGCCATCCTGCAGTGCTCACAATATAATCAAGTTATTACACACTAGGGAAGAAACTCATACCACATGGATATATATCTAATAGAACCCCAATGAGTCACCTAGAAAATGATCATAGGATGTCATAAATACCTGGGGGTTGGGACAGGGCTATTTTCTGTGAGCAGGACAAGCTTGATTACTAAAGGGCTAAGCCAGAATCAGACATTTGAGGAAAGGAAAAAGCTTATGGGAAAAAGATAGAGATAACATTGAAAGTGTATTCAGGGGATAGAGACCAGGATGGATGAAATGCAAAACGAGTGAAACATTCTGGGGAAGATAAGGAAAGAAAAGCAAATCGTGGTAAATTGTGAATGGATTTATAAACCAGATGTTAGAATTTGAGTTGCCAGAGAAAGTGACAGGCGGTTACATTAGATACAATACATTTGAGATGAAAGAAAAAAAAAATCAGAAGTAGAATTGAGAATGACAACTGTGTGCGTTAAAATTCTTTAAAAAAAGAACTCACCTTGAAAACAAAACTGGAATGTACTAAAAGGATTAGGGCACAGCAAACCAAGAACTATACTTTGCCCCTCTCTTGTTTCTCTAGGTGTATCTGCATCATTCTTTTCTTTCTCTCTGCAGATGAGCTTTCACGAACTCTCAGTCCACACTGCCATAGATGGTCATTCCCACAGCTCCTGCTCTGCATGGTGTAGCCCCATAGACGGAGGTACTGGACTCCCTCTCACTCAGTCTCTCTCAGGGGAGAGTAAAATCTGATTAGCCAATCTGGGCTCAAGAACCCACCAATAATCTACAGTGAGGAGTAGTGAGCAGTTCATAATGCAGTCATTACTCCTGGGGGTTCCCCCCACACTGGGGGTGTGATTCCCAGAGCAAGTGAGGGGAAGAGTTGTGATCAGATACCTTCTCTCTCTATTAACTATGTAACTATTAGCTACATCATTGCCATTGGGAAGATTTTACTTTTGGAATTATCAACCATAAAGATAATGATGAATATTTTGTGACAAAGCATTGATCCCATGGCACTTCTGATACCAGTTTACCATCAATAACATTTTTTATTTTTTGAACTTAAAATATTTATGAATGTCTTATTTTATGAACTGTTGTGAGAGAAAATAAGTGGGGATTTTATTCAAAGGGAAAACAAAGAGACTTGTATCCAATCAAGAAATGCTGAAACCAAACTTAGGAAATATTTTTTTTTCTAGTTCTTATAAAAGGGAGCCTATGTCTTTTACCCAAGGCTTTTCACATCTTAATACCATTTAAATATTATAATCAGATAATATCCACAGGCATTAATTTCTCCTTTCTGCCTCTGTTTTACAAATGAAAAGTGAAGCATTTAAATTTTCTCAATGCTACATAAGACAGAAAAATTGACTCAGTAACTTTAAGTACTGGAAGAGGATCCATTACTAAAAGAGGAATGCCCAGAAGAGACAGGAAGCTATAAACCATGATAAGCAAACAATATAAAAATTTAATAATTATGAAATATAACAAACAAGGAGTGAATTGGTTAACAAGACCATGATGAACTATTGAGCCAGTTGTATAGTGATAGATATTGTAAGTTCAGAGGAAGGAAGTATCCTAATGATTAGACACAGAACAATAATTTATGTATTCCCAAAGAGGAACACTCCTAAATTGAACAATTTAAAAAGAGTTTGTTTTAACAAGAAAAATAGCTGGTCTGTATAGAGTTAATCTCCTGAAGGAGAAAAGAATCACATGATAGCTAAGTAAAATGAAAACCAGGATGTAATAGATGTTAATATACAGACAATGAGGGCAGAGTCAAAGTTAAGACCAAACTGAGTTTACTTTTAGTTAAAAGTATAAGAACGCAAGAGCTATAATTACGCAAAAGCTACATAGGATGAAAAGTAAGAATTCGTGAATTGGAGGTGGGAAGCCCAGGTAGGCAGATCTGTGGAAGGAATTCATAGGGTAGAAATGCATCTGTTAATAATGATGGTCATTCCTCATGTTTCTGATTCTCAATTGCATACATACTGTCTCAGTTCCAGAACTATCCTTCAGTTCTAATTAGGAGGTCAAGCTTATGATGTGTCTTGATTGCAAACTTTTATATGATCCACTTATATTTATCATTTTGTCACATCACATGTGTCTTACAGTGGCTCCTTTGCTTGCCTTAGTGAGTCTCTATTCTTTATAACAGGGAAAGATAAAGGAGAAGCATGTAATAAATATGGCCAGAAAAGGGGAGAGTTAAATAAAGCATTGCATTAGGAGCCTGCGTGACTGGAAGAATATCAACATTAATGAAAAATCGGGAAAATTAAAGGGTATATTTAGGTCAACTCACTTTTAGGTATATTTTTAGTTATCTTAATTTTGAGTTGCTCAAAAATGAAATATAAATTCCTCATAAATCTGGTAAATTCCTCCTGAGATAACAAGATATGTTTATTTTACTCATTTTCCCAGCATTCATTAGAACTTCTAAATCCAAGAACCTAAAACTCACCTCAGTTTTGAGACATTTTGTTCCATGCTTGCTTTACATGTCCTTATGCTTTATTTTCTTATTCTTACTTTCTGGAAAGCCTGTTGTCAAATATTGGAATCAGTCCTTCACATCCTTTGGCTTTACTTTCACGCTTTGTATCTCTTGGTATTTTTAACTGCTTCTGGGAGAATTCTCTGGCTCATTCTTCTAGTTTGTTCCTTAGCTTTGTTCATTCTCTTATTCAACTCATCTATTGAGATTTAAATGTCAGTGATCATTTTTGTCATTTCTCTGAAAATTAATTGATTCTTTATTATGGGTATACCCTATTTCCCTGATGATATTAATTATACTTAATCTAAATTTTTGAGAAGTTTTTTCTAACTTTGTTTTCAAATATATTAATATTTATTACTTGCTTTTCATGGCATTGGGTTTCCTCAAATATCTATGTGCTCCTCTTTGGAATCAGGATTCCTTGTTAGCTCAAGAAAAAATCTACTGAAGTAGTTAAGAAGATAAGGCCTGGAGCCCTATGGCCTGTGATGAAATTCCTGCTGTACCATGAGCTGGTCCTGTGATATTAACATTCCCTATGTTACCCTGTGACTAATGTTCTTTACATTTCTATGCCTCAGTTTCCTCACATATAAAATGAAAATAATAATGACTTACTTCACAGGGTTTCATGGGAATTCAATTATTAACACATGGAATGCTTTGGAAGGAAACCTACCACTTAATGGGTATTAGTTTTTAATGTTATGAGAATAGTGAAGTATTTTGGTATTAGTAAATACTAGCTTTTAATATTATGTGACTACTGAAACATTTTATTGCATTCGGACTCCTCTTGTTGTGTGAGAGTTTAGGCTATGTTGCTGAGTGTGCTAGTAGTTTTTCCTCTGGATGTAGAGGCTTTCTAATCCTACCGAATGTAGTCAGTCACCTGGGGCATTTACTGCTCCAGCAGGGCCAGGTGGGGTCTCAGTGTGGTGGTAGAAAGTTATATCTCTGTCTCACTCTCTGGTCCAAGTGTGTGTGTGGAGGTGGAGGACTCCTTGGCTACTCCAATTTTGTATCACTACTCTTCACCTTATAGGGAGTATATCTGCCTTTGGGTCTCTGTCTTCTGATATGTATAGAGATTTATGATAGGAAAATGAAGTGCAGCATGTGCTCTGATCCCCATCTTGAGTCAATTCTGGGTGATTGTTTTGAATGTGAGTTGCCTGATGTGATTCAACAACGATTCTGTGTTTTTGAGATGCCCTCCTTTCTGTCAATATGTCTTAGAATTTGCCACTTATAAAAAAAAAAGTCATTTTGAGCTGTGGATATGGCAGTCTACAAAAGTGTTATAAAAATAGCTTTTGTTTTTATTTCATAGTTTATGATACATGGCTACGATAAGTAAATATATCCATTAATAACATAGCTTACAGATTTTCCCTGGTTTTCATTAATATGTACATTAAGAAACAAAAGTTGGAAACAACTGGAAAACATTTTAAGTTCTTGGCATTTTTGTACGGATGAAATGTTAAAACAGATATGGGAGTTTCTTCAGCTATTACTTAGTTGAGCTGTCTTAATTAGTTTCATGGAATCAAATCATTTCATGATGGCTTTGAGGACATAAAATGAGATGACACATACGCCCTCATAGTATATGTGTATCCTCTCCACATCCCAAAGAATATTTTGAATAGGAGAACAGCTGCTGCCACTGCCACTGTCGCCAGAACCACTGTGGTGGAAAGGGATTCAGTTTTCCAGGCGAAGTGCCATTGGGGCCTGGGCATTTTGACAAGACAATGTACTCAGTGTCTGAGCTCATGTAGGGCAATGGCAGTGGCACCTTCATCCTTCTCCCGGCAGAATTGTCATTGTGGCTCCTGGTCATCAACACCAAGGAACAACATATGTTAAAAAAATGATGCAGGTTGAAAGATTTGGAAGGGAGATAAGAAGTGGTGTTGATTCTTGTTTCTTTTTGATCACATAAGTATTAATGTTGCCTGAATTTGATGCTTATTAAGATTCTTCTTTGTGGAAAAGGTGAATGCCTATAATGCTCTATCTAAGAATTGAATCAGTATAACACGCCTTGAAAACCTCAAACTGCAATTTCTTTCCTCTGAGCATCCTAACTTTCCAGGGTTGGATGCAGTTCATTGACCCAGAAAATATCTGATGGCGTGGATTTGGCATTTAAACAAACTCTCTGACTCAGCTGGTTCAAGAAAAAAAGTTCTGGTTCATCAGAAAGAAAAGTTAGTTTTAAAAAAAAAACTGAGCAGTTAATCTGACAGCTTTGTGTTCACTTTGATTTAAAATTTGCTTCCCGTTTGTTAAAATGATAACATTCCATTTATTGTGGTTCCCATCTTTAGAATTTTTCTTTCTCTTTTGCTTAAAGAGCTTTGATAGAATTGGATTAGAACACTGTGGGCTGTTAAATATGGTTGTGATTTGTAAGAAAAGGAATTTTTAAATGAACCAAAGATGAATCTTCTCTGATCTTAGAAAAGCAAAGGATACGTGGAAGCTTGACTTTCAGAATTAATCATTTTGTTTTACAGTTTGTTTCCATTTCAATAAAAATAGACACTAAGTCTGCAAATACCTAACACAAAATCTTAAATGTCATTTTTATTTATAGCATGCAGTCCATAGAGTAGTATAGCTTAGTGATTTTTAGATCATGGGTAAAATCCTGACTCAGCCCTTACTAGCTATGTGGTTTTGGGCATGATGCTTAACGGTATTGTGACTCAATGTCCTCATATATAAAGTAGGAATAATAATAGTATCTGCCTGATGGGGTTATAAAAGGGACTATATGAGTCAATACTCAGAAAGCACAAAGACAATCTACTACCTGCAAGCACTATATATATGTTTATATTTAGCATTTCCTTTTTTAAAAAACTACCTGAAATTATGGGGAAGCTTAAGTTCTTGGACCACATAAAGTAAAATTGTTTCTGAAGCTATTTGTTAACATATTTTATGATTCTGACATTATGTGTAGTAAATTACTGCTAAACAACTGTTTTAGTTACAAGTAAGAACAATAATTATTTTTACTGTTATCACTGTTTTCTGAAACTAAAATATTTTTCTTTCCTTTTTATAGATCAGTATAAAAAGTGCAGAAAACATAGTGCAATACTTTTAGAAGGAAAATGTTATCAATGATCCCATAATACTAATATTTTTCATTATTAACCTAGCTGAGCATATGTTACTGTTTGTAGCACTTTCATTCATTTTCAGAGCTGGTAGCAAAAATCACATTAAATTATGTTGTTGGATGACAGCGCTTATTAATGTAAGTATAAAAGGACTAATGATGGGCTCATCTATAATTTTTGGCTTGTTTCTCCCTACCTTCTTCAGTAGTAACTCTGTTAATGAAGATATTCATACCTGGATGTTTACCCAATTCATGAAATTTAACATATTGCAAACTTAATTTTTCATTATTAATGCTCAGTTCTCAAATCTTTATCTGTTTCTCCCACCTCCTTTCAACCTTTCTCTTATTCTGCCTATATCAACAGATACATGCACAGAGAGAGAGAGAGACAGAGAGTCAGAGACAGAACATCTCTGTTCAACTTTCTTCTCAGATGTATCTTTGTTTCCTATTGCCCCAATCCCAAATATTTAGTTATATTTGAGTTATCATTTCTCATTTTTAAATTGAAAACACAATGAAATTGTACTGAATATTTTTTTAAATTAGCTCTCGTTTTCCACCACTGCTGTCATGTCTCTAGAGATAGCCTTCAATGTCTGATTTTCTTCTTTCCACAGTGTCACTACACTTAACAATCTGTGTCTGTTGATCATATTGATTTTCATTATCAAATCTAGGTGCAAGGTACTTCTTGCTTTTGAAATGCTTCAATGACAAATTATCCTTTAATTGTGGGTAGATGCAAAATGGACAAGGAAAGATGAAATCATATAATATCATCAAAAAGTGTAATAGAGAAGAAATGGCTGGGTGCAGTGGCTCACACCTGTAATCCCAGCACTTTGGGAGGCCGAGGCAGGTGGATCACCTGAGGACAGGATTTAGAGACCAGCCTGGCTGACATGGTAAAACCCCAACTCTACTAAAAATAAAAATTAGCCGGGCATGGTGGTGCACACCTGTAATCCCAGCTATTTAGGGGCCTGAGGCAGGAGAATCAGTTGAACCTGAGAGGTGGAGTTTGCACTGAGTTTAGATCACACTGTTACACTCCAGCCTGGAGAAAAAGAGTAAAACTGTATCTCAGAAGAAGGAGGAGGAGGAGGAGGAGAAGGAGAAGAAGAAGAAATATTTAGACTGATTGGTTAAAAGTATGAGGAACATATTAATTTTCTATTTTCATCTATTACTTTTCTGCAGCTGTCATATTACCACAAACTGGGTGCCTTAAAACAGCAGAAATATGTTCTCTTATATTTCTGGAAGCCAGATGTCTGAAATCAAGGTGTCAGCAGGGCTGCACTACCTCTGTGGCTCCAGGGGAGAATTCATTCTTTGCCTCTTCATCATTCTTGCTGTTACCAGCTTCCTTGACTTGTGTCCTCCTCTCTTTGCTTTATCTTCAAATGGCCTTCTTCTCTGTATGTTTCCTATGAGACACTTGTCTTTGAATTTAGGGCTTATGACGATTGATTTTGTGTGTGTGTCAACTTGGCTATGGTGCTCAGTTGTTAGGTCAGACACTTCTCTAGATGCTTTTTTTGTGAAGGTACTTCAAAGATGTGATTAATATTTATGAGAAAGTAGATTACCTTCCATAAAATGTGGATGGGCCTCATGCAATCAGCTGAGGTTTCTTGGAGAAGGAAGAATTTTGTCTCAAGACTGTAACATAAAAATCCTGTCTGAGTTTTCAGTCTGCTACTCTGATCTATAAATGTCAGACTTAGGACTGAAACATGACCTTTACCTGAATTTCAAGCCTGCCAGCCTGCCGTATGGATTTTGGACTTGCCAGCACTTATAGTTATGGGAACCAATTCCTTAAACCCAGTCTTTCTCTGTGTTCTCTCTCTCTCTCTCTCTCCCCCCCCGCCTCACCTCCCCCTTCCTCCTCTTCCTCTCCCAATCTCCCTCCTTATTTCTGATGTTGTCTATTGATTCTATTTCACTAGAGAACCCTGACTAAACAGGATCCAACTTGCATACTCTGGGATGAGCTTGACTCAAAATTCTTAGTTACATCTGCAAAACCTTTTTATCTATCTGAAAAACCCTTTATCCATAAGATAACAGTCCCAACTTCCAGGGATTTGAAGTGAATAAATATCTTTGGGGTCAAGGGACATGTTTTAACCAACTACAGCTACCATATAATTAGGAGTTATTTATTCTGTCTCACTTGTACCACAGAACATTAACAAGTTTCAAAAGATATCATATACTTTTCAAAAGACTTATCAACATAAAATTAATTTTATTCACATCAGAAAATGAATATATATGCTAGATGAACTTTATGAGAGAAGACTATCTTAAGATATAACAAAAATAGTACAGTTAATTTTAACTTTAACTCCCATGCATAAAGCTATATTTGTTAATAAAATCTCAAATCTGAGCCACATTTTTAAAACATGAAATGAAGATGTACAAAAAAAAAAACTGGTACCAGTCTTACTGAAACTATTCCAAAAAGTCAAGAAGGAGGAATTCCTCCATAACTCCTGCAAAACCTGTATCACTCTGCTACCAAAATTGAGCAAGAACGCAACAAAAAAAGAAAACTACAAGGCAACATCCCTGATGAACACAGATGCAAAATCCTCAAGAAAATACCAGCAAACTGAATCAAAAAGCACATCAAAAAAATAATTTACCACAGTCAAGTGGGTTTTATTCCAGGATGCAAGGATGGTTCAACATCCACAAATCAATAAATGTGATTCATCACATAAACAGAAGTACAAACAAAAACCACATGACCATTTCAATAGATGAAGGAAAGGCATTCAATAAAGTCTAGTCCAACATTTCTTCATGATAAAAACCTTCAACAAACTAGGCATAGACAGAACATACCTCAAGATAACAAAGGCCACATAAAACAAACCCACAGTTACCATACTGAGTGGGGAAATGTTCAAAGTCTTTTTTTCTGAGAACTGTAACAAAGCAAGGATGTCTACTCTTACTTCTAATATTCAAAATAAGGGTGGAAGTCCTAGCTAGAGCAGTCAGGCAAGAGAAATAAAAGGCATCTAAATTGAAAGAGAGGAAGTGAAATTATCTGTTTGCTTATAACATGGTCATACACCTAAAGCACCTAAAGACTCCTCCAAAAGACTGCTAGACTTAATAAACAAATTAAGTGAAGTTTCAGGATACAAAAATCAGTGTGCAAAAACCAGTAGCATTTCCATACACCAATAATATTCAAGTTGAAAGCTAAATCAAGAACTGAATCTCATTTGCAGTAGACACACACACACACACACACACACACACACCCCTAGGAATACATTTCACCAAGGAGGTGTGAGATATTTAAAAGGATAACTACTAACACTAATGAAAGAAACTCTGTAGATGACACACACCCACGGAAAAATATCTCATGCTCATGGATTGCAGGAATCAATATTGTCAAAATCACCATGTTGCCTAAAGCAATCTACAGATTCAGTACAATCCCTATAAAATTATCAATGTCATTTTCATAGAAGTATAAAAAAATCCTACAGTTCATATGGAAGCAGAAAAGACCCTGAACAGCCAAAGTAATCCTAAGCAAAAAGGACAAATCTGGAGGCATCACACTTTCTGACTTCAAATTATACTACAAGGCCATAGTAACTAAAACAGCATGGTACTAGTATAAAAATACATACTTTGATCAGTGAAACAGAATAGGGAACCCAGACATAAAGCCACATACAACAAATTGATCTTTTGACAAAAATAAACAATGGAGAAAGGACACCCTATTCAGTAAATAATGCTAGAAAAATAGGCCAGTAATATGTAGATCAATCTCTTTTATCTCTTACCATCTACAAAAATTAACTCAAGTTGGATTAAAGACTTAAATGTAAGACCTGAAACTAAAAATCACCGAAGAGAATCTAGGAAAAATTCTTTACAACATTGACCTAAGCAAAGAATTTATGATGAAAACCCCAAAAGCAAATGCAACAAAAACAAAAGTAGACAAATGGGATTTAATTAAACTAAAAGCTTCTGCACAGCAAAAGAAATCATCAACAGAGTTAACAGAAAACCTGCAGAATAGGAGAAAATATTTGGAAATTATCCCTGTGACAAAAGACAAATGTCCAGAATCTATAAGGAACTCAGACAATGCAACAAGAAAGAGACAACCTCATTGAAAGCTGGGCAAAGGACATGAACAGTCATTCCTCCAAAGAAGAAATACAAGTAGACAAAAAACACATGAGACAATGTTAAACATCACTAATCAGAGAAATGCAAATTAAAACCACAATGAAATAGCATCTTACATGAGTCAGAATGGCTATTATTAAAAAGTCAAAAAACAAAACAAAAACAAAAAACAGATGTTAGCATGGATGCAGAGAAAGGATAACACTTAGACATTATTGGTAAGAATGTAAATTAGTTTAACCTCTATGGAAAATAATATGAAGATTTCTCTTTTCTTCTTTTTTTGAGACAGAGTCTTGCTCTGTGCAGTGGCACAATCTTGACTCACTGCAACTTCTACCTCCTGGGTTCAAGTGATTCTCCTGCCTCAGCCTCCCAAGTAGCTGTGAGTACAGCTGCACACCACCATGACCAGCTAATTTTTGTATTTTTAGTAGAGACGGGGTTTCACCATATTAGCCAGGGTGGTCTCAATCTCTTGACCTTGTGATCCACCAACCTTGACCTCCCAAAGTGCTGGGATTACAGGTATGAGCCACTGTGCCCGGCTGAAGATTTATCAAAGAACTAAAAATAGCACACCATTTAACCCAGCAATTCCCACTACTGGATATCTACCTAAAGGAAAAGAAATCATTCTATTAAAAAGACAACTGTACTCATATGTTCATTGCTGTACTATTCACAATAGCAAAGTGATGGAACCAACCTAAGTGCCCATCAACAGTTGACTGGATAAAGAAAATGTAGTATATATACACCATGGAATGTTACACAGCCATTTTAATAAAGAGTGAAATAATTCCCTTTGTAGCAACATGTATGAAGCTGGAGGTCATTACACTAAGTGAACTAACCCAGAAACAGAAAACCAAGTACTAAATGTTTTCACTTATACATAGGAGCTAAACAGTGGGCATACATGGACATAAAGATGGAAATAATGGACACTGGGGACTCCAAAAAGGGAGAGGCTGAGAGGGTGGAGAGGGCTGAAAAATTACCTGTCAGATACAATGTTCCCTATTTGGGTAATGAGTACTCTAAAAGCCTAATCTCTATCAATATGCAAGCAAGCACATGTGCCCTTTGAATATAAAATAAAATAATTTTTTAAATGCAGTGAAATCAAAGTAATTTCCAAGGAAATTCATGTTTCTATAAACTAGAGACCTAATTTTTAAACATTAGGTCCAGAGGCTAGTATAAACTATAATTTGTTCTATTAATTTGCATATTTGCTGGAGTTTATGAAGTTTATTTTTTTAGTAAATAACTTATTCAGGCTATCTATATATCAGGCTGAAATAAATATCAAGCATATTTTAAGGTATATATTAACTCCCCTCTGCCTGTACAATTTTTTAAAAGCATGTTGAAAAAAAATATAGATTTTTTTCCACATCGGATTTGGTTCCCAAATAAAAAACAGACTTCCATTTAAAAGGAAATTTGCATTTGGTGGATAATAAATAGCTCCTGGATTTTGTTGAGTGTGGCTTCTTTTAGCATTCTTTTCTTTCTTGCATTTTAACATCTGTTAAGATTCAGCAGTAGAATTTGGTCTTCTATATTAAATGGCTACATCTATTTTTTTTATTTTAAAATTTATTATCTTACCATTTTAAAACTGAACATAAACTTTACAGTTTTTTATTGTATGCATGTAATATGAGCAATAATTTTGTGAAAATATGTTTACTGGCCTGAATCTCATCAGATATTTGATATGGGGGGTGGGGAGAGTAGCTGAAAATGAAGAAAAAAACAAAGGACTCTCAGCATAAATAAGGCTTTTGTCTTTAACTTCTGGAGTCCAGCCTTCCTTTATACTTCTATACTGATTTTCATAAAGGTTCACAAAATTGGATGCATTTCAGTAGTGAAACTGTTACTGTACTAGAATGTTCTTCATCTGATTTTTCATTGTTGTGACATCTCAGATATATATTTGTGTTGTAGTTTTATATCTCTCGTCTTGCTTTTTCTCTAAATTTCTATCTCCATTCCTCTTGAGAAACTTTCCTTGTTACTGTTGTCATTAAATATTTGAAGAGGGTGTACTCTCTTTTTATAAATGTAGTATGTTCATTTCCCAGGAGTTCTGTTATGTCTTAGTGCATTTGTGCTGCTACAACAGAACACCACAGACTTAATAATTTATAAACAATAGAAATTTATTTCTCACAGTTCTGGAGGGTGATCAGTCCAAGATCTAGGTGCCAGTATTTGGTGTCTGGTGAGGGCCTTCTTGCAGCATCCTCACCTGGCAGAAGATGGAAGGGCAAGAAAGCAAGCTACGGAATGATGTGTGGAGCCTCTTTTATCTGGATCTTAATCCCATTCACTTGGAGAGAAGCCCTCATGGCCTAATCACCCCTAGAATGCCCCATTTTTTTAATACTATCACATTGGCAACACCTGGATTTTGGAAGGAACACATTCAAACCATAGCGTGATAAGGAAGACAATACTGATGAGGATGATTGCTAACGGTAAATTTTTTGAAGATGATTTAGGAGATATTACTCATATTGACTAAGTTTGCCTTCCTATTCAGACTCTAATAAAAACATAGATACAGGAGGCTTTGCAAATACACTCAGGAAGACTTCAGAACAACTGAGTTGCTATTTTGGCTAGAGACAATCTTATATTTTAAAATGTTTTCATCAGTAGCCCATAAGATGTTAGACATTCCCATCTAATATATCTTTAGTGGTTACTTTAGGTACATACTCTATAGCGAGAATGTACCAGATGTTTTGCACGTATTCTCTCCTGTCCCCACAGGAGTCCTGTCATGTAGGTATAAGGTCTATTTTACATGGAGAAGTTGAGGCTGACAGAAGTTAAGGAGTTTTTACACAATTATACAGTGGCTAAGGAAGGACTGGAGATGAGTTCTGTTTATTGCTCCAATTCTTCACTGTCCATCCTTTTTTTATTTGGATAAGGAAGGTGGTTTTGAAATGACTTTTACTTGCTCTAGACTAATTTCAGAGACAAACCTACTTCTGTGGTTCATGTTAAGAATTTTAAAAACAGTTCAAATAATTTTGCTCAATTTGAGAAACAGATGAAAGTCTTGTCTGCTATTCATTGACTTCACATTTTTACCTAATGAGTGTATGATGTTTAAATCTGCATATGCCTGATTCTTTATCTAGAGCCAAATCTCAGAGAATTCTCAAGAGCAAGGACTGCTCCCAGAATTCTTCCAGGTGATTTGCAGGGTCTGCAAAGTTAAGTCCAAATAAAGTCATTCACCATGAGAAAAGAGAAAGTCTGGATAGGTTACCAAATAATTGTGCTGCGTATGAAATATTATTTGCTTTTCCTTCTTCTAGAACTCCCTTTGTATTAGATTTAAGGACATGCCTCTCTGAGGAGCTGCCTAGGGGGAGTATTTTCAGTGTGAACAGTCAGGAACCCATGTAGAGTTTCCACTTTGCACACATCAGTTTGCAAAAGTTTCTTTCACTTTTTTTCATTACTGTGTGTGCATTGATTTCCTGCATATGCTGTGAATAGAACTTGGGTTTCTGTAACTCATTCAACTGGAAGAAGTCCTTTATTTTGCTACTACTGAGCCAACAGATGCTAAAGCCTCAGAACAGTTAAATTTATTTAAAATGTTGTTTTTTTTAAATGGTGGTTGTTTAGATTTTGCCTGTAAAATATGAACTCAGTGTTCATTATTTTGAAGGAATAAATCCACTTTAAAATAAGAACACCTTTGCTAGCTAATAGCAACTTTGACATTTAGAACCAACTTGTAAAAGTTCTGTCTTACTTGAATATTTATTGAAGATTTAGTGATAGCCTTCGGCCTCTGTTTAGTACAAATTAAAATCAAAACAAAATGCAACAAAAAACAACTCATGTAGGCCATTGGTCCTTCATCTGCTTCTTTCTTTAGAATTTCTGATTATGGGGATTTTAGGGCACTTCATAGAAAATGAGGTTGCTTCTCGTAATTGTATGGAGTACACTAGGGTCCATGCTTTATGTGACTCTTTCTATTCTCTGGGGTAGCTTCTTGTTCTTGGGTGAACCGGAGAAACTGGTGAAGATCACAGACTACCAAAGACTGTCCCTGAGAACCTTACTGATCAACTTCACAACTCAAGTAAAGTTAGTTAAGGGTAAAATATCTAAGATAGCACTACTGTATCACCAGTTTAAAAGGGTCAGAGAAAGTTGTATTTCTAGTCTGACATTGATCCAATTTGTAAATATGCTCCTAAATTTATTGTCTGACATCATTGTTTAATCACAGCCATTCATTGACTTTTCCAGTTTGGTGAGACTCCAGTTTACTAAACTGAAATGTCTGGTTCACACAGTCTCCTCCCTGGTCCCATTGATTCAGGGTCCCACAATTTTTTTAAAATTCTGAACAGTATCCCTGTTCATACTGCTTTATATTAGATTAAGATCTCCCCAGCCTGCTTTCAGGTCATTAACTCTTTATTCCCAAACACATTTTGGCTTCTACCATGGAAAATAATCCAAAACTTGGAACACACTGTGTTCTGAGACTACATCAACATAAAAAGCCATGAATCTTTGCCCTCATTTCTTCATGCTTCATCAAACCAACATTTTCTACTGTTTCTGTCAAAGGATTCTGCTACTCATTACTTCCTTTTCAATATCCTTTTTCACGTTTCTCTTTCATTTGTCATATTTTAAAAGAATATTGAATTCTTAACCACAATCATCTATTATAATTGTTTTTGCACACAACTGTGCTGGGTATTATTTCAGAACACTCTGGGGATAATATTTTGCTGCCCCCAAAATAATACAGTATGCTGAATCCAGAGAGACCACTGAGAAAACCTCCCTCCTTTTGAATACTATGAGAACTAAGGAGCATAAAAGTTAAGTGACTTTTCCAGAGGCTCACAATTAATTGGTAGCAGGACAGAATTTGAACTTAGGGTCTCTTACTGTAAGTCCAGTTATTTTTACATTATTCTGTTCTCCAAACAAAATGAAACTGGGGTATATAGTATAGTAGGACTTGACTACTCCAAGGGGATTTGAGAAAAAATTAAGTATAGCATCCTTAACCAATCTCAAGGATTTCACCCAATCCTCAGATTAGTAAAGCTTTATTTGATCCTATCTCTATTTTTATTACTTGTTTATAACTTGCATAGCACTTTGACATTAGGTAACTTCATTATATAATCTAACTTTTCCATGGAGAAAATAAGGAGTCATTTACTCTGAGTATATTCAGGCCAGGAAAAGGCATAAGCTGCAGGACCAGCCAGGGGGCACAAAAGCAAGCCTCACTATTGGATGCTTCTCAGCACCCTTCAGGATCTGGGGTCTGTGATACACTTATGGTGGCTATTTCAGCAGGAGTGCTGTTTTATCTCATGCCTGGGCTACTTCCAGCAAGACCAGCATGCTAGATTCCTTTTCAGTGATCTGCTAATGTAAAAAATGTGTTACATAATAGTGCTTTAGAATTTTATGAATGAGCACCTCAGTTTCTCCTCCTGCCTGCATTTCATTTTTATTTTCTTCAAGTATATTTTATACAACACAATTGTACAAAAGAAGCTGTGGTGACATTGGGTAGGAAATAATCCTTTACTAAATTTTTCACATCACAGTTTGCTGAAACTCACAAATAGGACTTTTCAGTAACAGTGAAATAGCTCTCTTTCTGAAGCCTTCTCTAATTCCACTGACCAAATAGTTTTCTTCTTTGTATGTACTACAATCATTTTATATCCTGTAAATTTCTCTATGCATTTGTCAGCATTTTATATTTTTATTAGATGTTCACCGTAGTTCTGTTTTGTAACATGGTTTGAAGTAATTGAAAAATTGTCATATCCTTTACAAACTTATTTGAATAGTTTGTACACAATGTGTGCACCCAAATATTTTCTAATTGAATGCCTCTTTGAAGTAATGAAATTGTGTTCACTCTTCCAACTTCTCAAAAGCTGTGTAATGAAAGCATGAATCTAGAGTATTTATATAAAACAGACTTTCTTAGTGGTAGGAATGTTTGTTTAGCAGAATTAAAGCAGTAAAGATACTTAAGCCACCTCTGTACTCTATTGTATTGGGCTTTTAAAAGCGAAAACAGCTACTCCTAGAGAAGGTACCAGGGAAACAGTACCTCAGAAGGAAGAGGTTAGAGCAATAAGATGAAAGTAGGTTAGAGCAAGAAGATGAAAGGAATCTTTAGGGTAGGGTAGACTTTGAGACTATGAGTGATTATGTATGTTTGTATATCTGGATTTTTGTTTACATGATTATAATATCAAAGACATTGACTTATTCATGTCTATGTTCTACCCATCTTTCACAACAAAGCATCGTTGAATGATTTAATGTTATTGTAGGCTCCCAAAATAAATGTAGAACTTTTTACAAAATTAAATCCAAGTTATAGTTTAGGTCTATGAAAGTTTAATGTTTGTTCATCTATAAATATCTTTCCTAGTGAATAACTGGGTACTGGGCTCATAAATGTGCAGGCAGCTGTAAATATGTATTGCATGTAACTAGCTAATGTTTAAGTTGCCATCACCTCTTCTCACCCCTTCTTCAATGTCACCTGTTTAAATATAGAATTAAATTTCATTTGTAATTCTTTATTGGTTTTCAAGCCAACAACTAAATGTCATTATCATACACAGAGCACCACCAATTCTGTTAATTAGCCTGTAATTGCAAGTGAAAGAACTAAATACACTTGAGTTTCCCATGAAAATTAAAAAATAAAATGGAAAATCCACTAATTGCCCATTTCACTTTCAGAAGATTTCATAATTACCAAAGCATCTCTCAGCTTCATTGAATTGATGTCTCTGATTGTACATGACGGTCCAGGTGCTCACAGGATGGGTTGTCTTCAGTTGTGCTGATTTCATGTTTGTCAGTAGTCACCATGAAAACACTGTAAGAAAAATACTACTCCTCTAAAGAACAACAACAACAAAAAAAAAACCTATACAACAACATGTCTACTCCCTTTCCTAGTATAGAAACCTTTATGGGGAATTCACTTAACATCCTGAGTGTGTATTGGAGGGTTGCCACAGAGCAAGGGCATGCCAAAGCACAAAAGTACAGGTAGAAAATATGAAGCAAGTTCATAGGCATAAGTACCGTATAGCAATTCCTTATGAAAAACACCATTTTAAATGGTATGAGTCTGTAAAGACATTTTCCAAAAGCTTTCATCAGTCATGGTGATATGCGATGCCTCTAGTCAATTTATGTATAGTCTGCCACTGTCAGGTTCTGGCTCAAAAAGCTGATCTTTCACTTTCACACATTATATAGGTAGTTCAATAACTACCAGAAAGCAGATTTGTTAAGGAAAAGGATTTGGTTTGACTAATTTTGGCATCTACAAAGTCTAGTAGCAGAGTCTGTTACCATTCTAGAACTCAATAATTGTTTTGTGAGTGAATGAATAAATGGGTGGAGTACTCAAAATAGGTATGTATTCATTGTGTTTGTAAACATCTTGTCATAGAAAATCCATATTTTCTAATAGGTTACCCAAGGTTCAATTACCTTTAAATCATATTAGCTCAGTTTGAAAACATAAGCACTATTTAACTCTGGATGGAGAATGTTATTAAAGAGGCAGAACAGTCCAAGTTCAGGCCTGTCTTCACAGCCTCTGTGGTCATCACAGCTAGCCTGTGGGTATCTTCTCAGTTATGGGACATAAATGCACTTGAAGCTATAAGACTATGTAAGTAGAAAATTACTATGAATATTGATCTGTGACCAATGAAATGAGCAGAAATGAAACGTACGTTTCAATCTTATTAAATGAAATAAACCAAAATAGAAGAAGAGTGTATGACTAGGCATGGTGACTCATGCCTGTAATCCCAACACTTTGGAAGGATGAGGTGAAGGATTGCTTGAGCCCAGGAGTTCAAGACCAGCCTAAGCAACATAGTAAGACCCCCATCTCTATTTTTAAATATATATATATTTTTTAAAATAAATTTTTTAAAATAACTTATATAAAACAGGTTTCTCACATAACTATTTTTTTGACATGCCATGGCCTATTTGGTAAATGTATACATATGAATCCTTGTAGACTTGGCTACTTAATATTTGCATAATTTTATGGCCTTATTTACATATTATATTATACATGATTTGAATCTTTACTATTGCTATTCTTATTGGATTGAAGTTCTAAGAAACATGGCATATTCCAGACTGTGCTCTAGATTCAGCTAATAGGTAGAAATCTCTAATAATATGGAAAACAAAAGTTATTTATTTTTATGTTTTGCCTTCTCACCAATTCTTTCTTTTCTAAATTAAGATTTTAGAGAATTCCTCTGTCATAAATTAAATGATTAAATACATTTGATAATTTTGATATCTCACTAAGAGGTACTTTATTACCATTTCTACTGTAGCAATTACATTTAATATTGACATTTATCTTAAATAACATTTTTAATGACACTTATAAGATATAGGCATATATTTCTATTTCTTTGATGATTATAGAATTAGAAGCACAGAAAAGATCACATATCTAAGAAAAATGTACCAATAATAGACATAATGAAAAAATAGATCTTATATCTGTTTTACAAACACAGTCCACTCTTTAGAATTTCAGAACTATCTTTATACACAATATTAACCAATAGGAGTACGACCTATGAAAATACTTCTCTTCATGATAATTCTAAATAAGTAAGTTTTTCTTATTTGATTTGGATTACTGTTATGTATTCATTGTCATAAAATGTTAAAAGAAATGATAGACATTATACTGAATCAAGCAATTTGAGTTGTTCCCAGAACTGATTACATTTGATTGCCAGTAAAGGCTGGAATATCTGTTTTTCAGACCAAAACAAGCTAAGATTAGGACACAGTGATTGAAAGGCAAAGAACTTGGATAAATGAATCCACCAAGTCCAGCTTTCCTGGGTACATCACAGTAAGCTTTACATAGGTTTTGGTGTCAGAAAATCATGAAATAAAAAATCTTAAGTACAAATGTTCAATTAACTATAGAAATCATAATGTAGTATTAAAATATTGAAATGATTAAATGCAACTGGATTTTTTGGATGTTGAAAATGGAAAATAATTTTTAAGGTTATTACTCAATTATTTGGCTAAAGGCCCTCTTCCTCATTAATTTGTTACAGTCATATAAAAATAAATTTAACCTTTACTACTTTGATAAAATATACAGATATTTAGTACTGTTGAAGTGTTAATAAAAGTAAGACAAATCTTAATAATATGAAAGCTTTTTTCAGCTGCCAAAATAAAACTCACTAGGAATAAACACAGGGAGAACAGTGGCATTTGACCACTTTAAGATTCAGATTTGTTTTATTGGTGCTTCAGAAAGATTGGAAGTCATTTTTATATTCCTTTTTATTTGCAGAGAGAAAGGTTTGTAGCTTTCATAGACAAAAGTATATAGGTCACTGTGTTCATTTATCCACATATGTCTATGCCATTTAGATAGATTAGCTAGATAGAGAGAGAGACAGTAATAGATAGAGATGCTTTTTCAAGATTATATCAGTTTAGCAGTGCAGTATCCAATCTAATGTCCAACACTGGCAATAAAGGGACCCAATGCTCTCTCTATGATGAGGCTATTGACTCCAGAGAGTTTCATAAGGATATCTATTATTTTGAAACTAACTGGGAAATTAGTAAATGCACAGTTTTATAACTGTATACAAGGGATAACACTTGTCACCTAAAATATTAATTAGTTCTTGGTTTCCTGAACTTTTACATTTAAGTGTTTGCCTGAAAATGAAGGTTTCATATCCAAAATAAATTTTCAAACCTGACATTTGTATTCTGCCAAGAGAAGAGTTGAGTCCATTCTCTGAACTATTTGGACACTTTAAATAAATGAGTGAAAAGACCCATATCTGTGTGAGAAAACAATACAGTTTATTTTGCTTTATAAAACTGAACAAAATATAGCTGAGTAAAAAGATGACGTTATTGTATTTCCATGAGAGTGTGTGTGTTTGTGTGTGTGTGTGTGTATACACATATCACATTTCTTTATCTATTTACTCCTTGATGGACAGTTAGATTTCTTACATATCTTGGCTATTGTGAATAATGCTGAAACGGACATGGAAGTTCGGATAGCTCTTTGACATACAAATTTCAATTGTTTGGATATATACCCAGAAGTGGACTGCTAAATCATATAGTAATTCTCCTTTCAGATTTTGAGGACCCTTTGTATTATTTTTCTTTTTTTAAAAATATGAACTTCATTTCTTAACATAATCTCCATCAAGAACAAGACATTTTTCTAGAACACATATATTATTTTTCAAAATGACTACTAATTTACAACCCCACCAGCAGTGTACAAGGGTTTCCTTTTCTCCACATCCTCACTAACATTTGTTATCTTTCTCTTTTTCGTAGTAATCATTCTAATAGTCATGATGGAATATCTCATTGTGGTTTTAATTTACATTTTCTTGATAATTAGAAGTGTTGAGCATTGTTTAATGTATCTGTTAGCCATTCATCTCTCTTCATTTGAGAAATGCCTGTTTAAATCATGTGCTCATTTTTAATTCAGGTTATTTGTTTTCTTAGTATTGAATTGTTTGAGTTTCTTACGTATTTTTTTATACTAACTCCTTATCAGACATATGGTTTGCAAATATTTTCCCCCAATCCATGGTTGTCTCTTCACCCTGTTGTTTTCTTTGCTATGCAGATGCTTTCTAGTTTCATGCAATCTACCCAAGAAATCACTGCCAAAAGCAATGTTTTGGAGATTGTCCTCTATGCTTTCTCCTTGCAGCTTTACAGTTTCAGGTCTTACATTTAAATCTGTAATTCATTTTGAGTTGATCTTTGTGTGATGTGAGAGAATATCTTAATTTCATTCTAAAGTCGTTCTTCTGCATGTGGGTCTCCAGTTTCCCAGCATTGTTTATTGAGGAGACTGTCCTTCCCCATGTGTGTTCTTGGCACCCTTCTTGAAAATCTATTAATAGGTAAATACTTGGGATTATTTCTGGGCTTTCTATCCTGTTTCACTGGTCAGTGTCTCTGTTTTTATGTCAGTACCATGTGGTTTTGATCACAATAGTTTATAATATATTTAAGTCAAGAAGCATGATGCCTCCCGCTTTGTTCTTTTTGCTCAAGATTGCTTTGGCTATTCTGGGTCATTTGTGGTTCCATGCAAACTTTAGGATATTTTTTGCTATTTCTATGAAAAAATGGCACTGGGATTTTGATAAGAATGCATTGAATTTGTAGCTTGCTTTGGATGGCATAGAACATAGTAACAATATTAATTCTTTCTATCTGTAAACTGGAATACTGCACAGCCTTTAAAAAGAAGGAAATTCTGCCATTCATGACAACATAAATTGAACTGGTGCACATAATGCTAAGTGAAGTAAGCCAGGAACAGAAACACAAACACTGTATGATCTCACTTATATGTGGAATGTAAAATTATCAGTCTCACATAAACAGTGTAAGTAGAAAGGTGGCTACTAGAGGCTGGGAGAAGGGTGGGATAGGGAAAGGGAGGATGTTGATCAAAGGGTACACTTCAGTTCAATTAGACTGGAGGAATAAGTTTTAGTGATCTATTGCACTTCATTGGACCACAGTTAATAATAATGTGTTGTACATTCAGAATTGCTAAAAGAGTGGATTTTAATGTACTCACATACAAAAAATAAGATGGTGGGATTGAGTCTTTTTACAGTGTATACATAGATCAACATTGTTGTTCAATTAAAAATGAACTTTGTTTTTCTTTTGAGACAGAGTTTTGCTCTGTCACCCAGGCTGGAGTACAATGGTGCAATCTCGGCTCACTGCAACCTCCGCCTCCCGAGTTCAAGTGATTCTCTTGCCTCAGTCTTCTGAGTGGCTGAGATTACAGGCATGTACCACCACACCTGGCTAATTTTTATATTTTTAGTAGAGATGGGGTTTTACCATGTTGGCCAGGCTGGTCTTGAACTCCTGACCTCAGGTGATCCACCTGCTTTGGCCTCCCAAAGTGCTAAGATGACAGGTATGTGCCACTGTGCCTGGCCCAAAATAAATTTTAAAAAGAAAAATGTCACCATTGGCTAAACTTTACTGAAATTAACTGAATCTTACATTGTCATATTAGGTAATCTACTGTATATAGTTTGCAATGCATATTTTTGTTTATTTCTTATCTGATTTTCATAACAGACTTTAGTGACAAGCATGGTAGAAACATTACCCTATGTCATTGACTGGAGAGGTGAGATACAGAGTTTGAATCGACAACCCCAAGTTCATAGAACTAGTATGTAAAGATCAATATTTTTCCAAGTGAGGATCAGACTATCTTTGTTCACCTGACTTTTTGTTGCCTTGTCTGTGTCCTAGTAAAATCATATCACAGCGGAAGATTTAACAATTCTCTTTCAGCTAGAATGCAATACAATTTTTTTTTAATGAAACAGAGTCTGTTTTTTATGAAACAGAGTCTGCACTCCAGCCTCTGTCGCCCAGGCTGGAGTGCAGACAAAGGCTGGAGTGCAGTGGCATGAACTCAGCTCACTACATCTTCCGCCTTCTAGGTTCAAGTGATTCTTATGCCTCAGGCTCTTGAGTAGCTGGTACTACAGTTGCATGCCATGACGCCTGGCTTATTCTAGTATTTTTAGTAGAGATGGGGTTTTATCATGTTAACCAGGCTGGTCTCAATCTCCCAGCCTGAAGTGATCCACTCACCTCAGCCTCCCAAAGTGCTGGGATTACAGGCATGAGGCACACCGCCTGGCCATACAACTATGTTTTAATAGTATGCCACCACTAGAAGGTATGGCACACATTACTAAAAGATAGGATAACAGAGTAGAATAAAATTGTTAAAGCATAGGAAATGAGAGGACGAATTTGATATAACCAAATTTGCTCTCTTAATATTTAGGAACTGCTGAAATTAAAACATTTATATAATATGGAATTTCTACATCCACAATGTCTGTTTATGAAAGATCCAACTATTTAACATGGAAAATATTTGAAATACTTTTATTTTTTGGTTCTGAAGATAGGGGACAGTTTTCTATACAAAATGCTCTTGAGAGAAGAAATAATTTATTAAAGATTATATAAGACTTCATTCCTTCAATTTTGACATTGACATAATATTGAACACTGCCAGATAAAGATACCATATTTAGGATTCAATATGTATTGAATCCAATTGGAAATCTTGCTTTTATACTAAATAAAGAGGAAAGATGATTTTTGAGAGTAAACAGTTGGAGTTATATAAACAAATACATTAGTGATAATAATAATTAAGCTTTTAAACTTAATAGCCACGTGACTTCAGACAAGTTACCCCTGGTCCCTGAGCTGTATTTAGTTCTATCATTTGTAGATGAAATAAGAATTCCTCTCTTCCTCGACTGCTGTCAGGATTAAGTGGAATAGAGGGCTTTGAGATTCCACAGTCACACCCATTTACGGTGCTATTTCTGTTTATTTGTTAAAACCACTGTTACTTTTTTTCCAACAACTGAGAAGGGCCATTGTGGTCCACCTACCTTAAATGTGCTTAAAATAGTTCAGGCTTTGAGAGGGATACGTCCAACTCATTATTCTTGCTTTACAGGAAAAAGTCAAACACCTTCTTTTATATAATCTTGGGCTTAAAATTTAAGAAAAAGAATCCTTGCTTTTTAGGATGTTCTGGTGCTCAGAATATTTTTAAATGAACTGAAATATAGTGATAATACAATAAAGCAATATAACATTCAAAGAGATGTGCCTGTATTCATATATTATATATTTTAATTACTATGCTTATGCAATTGTATTCATTCTACTAAAAATACTCTTGTTTGAAAACACTCAGTGCCTTTCTGTTCATTTTTATTTAGGTTTTGTGGGAGCAATTTTTTCCTTTCCCATTCATTCAAACTCTTATTTTTCAAGTGGCTGTTTCACAGATAAGACATTATATAGGCACTATGAAAAATACAAAGACAAAATATTATAAATCTTGACCTCAGATTACTTAGCATCAAGTTGGATAAAGGTAAATCAATTTCATATGTATAATAAAATGCAAAAAGCAAAGAAGCTGGCAGTGCTTTGGGGAAAATGAAGTAATAGTGCTTGCTGTGCCATCTCTGTGGAAGAAAGAGTCATGTCAATGGCATGAGATCAAGTAAGGCATGTGCCACCTGAGTTTTCATATAGGCCAATATAATTAATTCGTATTTCTTGTGATAATTTCTGTTGCTATCCCAGTACCTCAAATTCAGTGATGTACCAGAATTTATCATGTTTTCAAAAAGTACTGTTTCCTCTTGACCTCATTTTACTTTTTTAGGGGAATTACCGCCTTCTCAGCTATCAAGGCTTAAAATCTTGGTAATCTTTGACTCTTCCCTCAGTCTCCATATTCAAGTCCATAGGGATAGGGATCCATGTCTTTTTTGAAACTAAACATATCTATTGGCTTTCTGGTCCCTACCTTGCCTTAACCTGACTACTCTCCACTTCGTCAGCTCACCCTGTGCCATTGTACTTCTATGTTCTTGCATACATATTTTCCTCTACCTGGAATGCCCTTCCTTGAAGATTTTTTTGAGAGCTGTAAGCATCTAACTAAGATGCAGCCTTGTCCATGAGCTTTGTCTGCCCTCTTTCTCATGGCATACCTTCACTTCAGGACACCCTGCCCTCCCAGCTAAAACGAAATCTTTTTTTTTTTTAATCCATCGCCCTCTCTTCCTACCACTTTTGCAGTCTTATCACATTCTATGCTACATTATAATTATCTAAGAACATACTTTTTTCTGTAATTAGCTTATAATGCCATAAAGAAAAGAAACTTTTTTTTTTCCATTTTGGTATCCTGTATCTTATAGAGTAAAATAGTAATAAATGTTTGTGTATCAGTGACCCAACCACAGATAATTTCAGACAAATAATTTAATAGCATTTCCTTGAGATTAATATGTTAGAAAATATTCCTACATGCATACATCATGTGTTCTCTAAAGAAAAAAATATATATTAAGATACATACATGGCAAGGCATGGTGGCTCACACCTGTAATCCCAGTACTTTGGGAGCCCAAGGTGGGTGAATCACAAGGTCAGGAGTTTTGAGCCCAGCCTGGTCAACCTGGTGAAACCCCATCTCTACCAAAAATACAAAAAAAAATTAGCTGGGCATGGTGGCAGGCACCTGTAATCCCAGCTACTCAGGAGGCTGAGGCAGGAGAATCCCTTGAACCTGGAAGTCAGAGGTTGCAGTGAGCTGAGATCATGCTGCTGCACTCCAGCCTGAGCAACAAAAGTGAAACTGTCTCAAAAAAAAAAAAAATACACATAGGGTCTTACTTCTCTTGAAATGTACTCTCAGTATTAAAAAAGAAGGACATAATTTTAATAATGCCACATTATTCCTGAAATTTAAATGTAAACTTTTGGGAGTAGGGGTTACTCAATGATCTTTGATTGGAGTTAAAAGATTTTAAACTATGCCAAATAATGCCAAGTGTAGTTGGAAGAGGCATAAATAGTGTCCACATATGTGGCCAGAAGAGGTAAGAGGCCTGCTTCACAAAATCTTTAAAGTTCTACCCATCCCCTACATCCCCATTGATTCTGGAATTTATTTTAATTTTAATGTATACATATGGTAGGAATGTATATAGGCAGTGCCCTCTCCTTCTAATTTGAAGTAGCTGGATACCGTAACATGACTATAGTGTGGCAGAAGCCAAAACAGGAATTTATTTTTCATTTTTCAATTGCCTGGTCTCTGTGAATCTAAGGACAGGCATTTTAAAGGAGGCTGATATAATAAATATGGGACCTTTTCATTATGGAGATGCTGTTCTGCTAATATCTGTATATGTTGTATGCAGAATTAATATTCTCTACTCTTCAGGACAGCACATTTATTTCAGCAAGCTAAGCTGAAAGAACGAAGAGTTGGAAAATTATTTCTCAATGTGTATAATATTTTGTCTACTAGCAGGTATTCTATACTAGTAAATGGAAATTTGAACTTATTAGAGAAGACTGAATATCAATGGGAATAATTCACAATTACTTGCAGAAGATCCTGTATCTCTTTAAATTACTGTGTCTAACTTTTTAATAAACATAGTTGTAGTTCTTGCTCCCTATAGGTATACGTATATATGCACATCATACTTTTTTTTAATTGTACTTTGGGCTCTGGGGTACATGTGCACATCCTGCAGGATTGTCAGGATCGTTGCATAAGTACATATATGCCACTCTCCCACCACCCCCCCTCCCCCTGCCACCGTTGCCTACATCAGGCATTTCTCCCTGTATTATCCCTCCCCATCAGCCCCACCCACTGCTGTCCCTCCTCTCCCCCTCATCCCTCCCCTCACCTAGCCCAGTGAGTGTTGTTCCCCTCCCTGTGCCCAAGTGTTCTCATTGTTCATCACCCGCCTATGAGTGAAAACATGCAGTGTTTGGTTTTCTGTTCTTGTACACACATACATTTATATATATATATCCTTTTTTGTGAGAATACATATTGAACAAAATTTTTGTTTTATTTTATATAGCAAATAGAAATCTCCTAGAAAGACTATTTCTAAAGAAAGCTAAAAGTGAATATGTAGTCGTAACAGCTAACACCTATT
>CAUYQU010071498.1:0-20717 GCA_963574635.1 Cheracebus regulus | reverse complement strand
TATGAAGATTAAAGTGAGTTTTTCCAGTTCTGTGAAGAAGGTCATTGGTAGCTTGATGGGGTTAGCATTGAATCTATAAATTACTTTGGGCAGTATGGCCATTTTCACGATATTGATTCTTCCTAACCATGAACATGGAATGTTTTTCCATCTATTTGTGTCCTCTCTTATTTCTTTGAGCAGTGGTTTGTGGTTCTCCTTGAAGAGATCCTTTTTATCCTTTGTTAGCTGTATACCTAGGTATTTTACTCTCTTTGTAGCAATTGTGAATGGGAGTTCACTCTTGATCTGGCTGTTTGTTATTGGTATATAGGAATGCTTGTGATTTCTGCACATTGATTTTGTATTCTGAGACTTTGCTGAAGTTGCTTATCAGTTTAAGGAGATTTGGGGCTGAGACAATGGGGTCTTCTTAATATACAATCATATCATCTGCAAATAGAGACAATCTGACTTCGTCCTTCCCTAATTGAACACCCTTTGTTTCTTTTTCTTGCCTGATTGCTCTGGCTAGAACTTCCCATACTATATTGAATAGGAGTGGTATGAGAGGACATCCTTATCTAGTGCCTGATTTCAAAGGGAATGCTTCCAGCTTTTGCCCATTCAGTATGATATTGGCTGTGACAAACCTGACAAAAACAAGCAATGGGGAAAGGATTTCCTTTTTAATAAATGGTGTTGGGAAAACTGGCTAGCAATGTGCAGAAAGCAGAAACTGGACCCCTTCCTGGCACCTCACAATAAAATTAACTCCAGATAGATTAAAGATTTAAACATAACACCTAACACCATAAAAACCCTAGAAGAAAACCTAGGCAAAACCATCCAGGACATAGGCATAGGCAAGGACTTCATGACTAAAATGCCAAAAGCAATGGCAACAAAAGCCAAAATAGACAAATGGGATCTAATTAAACTCCAGAGCTTCTGTACAGCAAAAGAAACAATCATTAGAGCAAACCAGCAACCAACAGAATGGGAAAAAATTTTTGCAATCTACCCATCTAACAAAGGGCCAATATCCAGAATCTACCAAAAACTAAAACAGATTTACAAGGAAAAAAACAAACAAATCCATTCAAAAGTGGGCAAAGGATATGAACAGACACTTCTCAAAACAAGATATATATGAGGCCAAAAAACATGAAAAAATGCTCATCATCACTGGTCATTAGAGTAATGCAAATCAAAACCACACTGAGGTATCATCTCATGCCAGTTAGAATGGCAGTCATTAAAAAATCTGGAGACAACAGATGCTGGAGAGGATGCGGAGAAATAGGAACACAATTCCTCAAGGATCTAGAAATAGAAATTCCACTTGACCCAGCAATCCCATTACTGGGTATACACCCAAAGGATAATAATCATTCTATTATAAAGACACATGCACATGTATGTTCTTTGCAGCACTGTGTACAATAGCAAAGACCTGGAACCAACCCAAATGCCCATCAATGATAGACTGGACAACAAAAATGTGGTACATATACATCATGGAATACTACACAGCCATAAAAAACAATGAGTTCATGTCCTTTGTAGGGACTTGGATGAATCTGGAAACCATTATTCTCAGCGAACTGGCACAAGAACAGAAAACCAAACACCAAATGCTCTCACTCATAGGCGGGTGTTGAACAATGAGAATACATGGACTCAGGGAGAGGTGCATCAAACACTGGGGTGAGCTGGAGGGGCGGACTACAGGAAGGACAGAGGAGGGTGCGGAGGGATAACATGGGGAGAAATGCTGGATATAGATGAAGGAGGAATGGAGGCAGCAAACCACCTGGTTATGTATGCACCTATGCAACAACCCTGCATGATCTGCAAATGTACCCCAGAACCTAAAGTACAATAAAAAATAATAATACAAAAAATAATGCCTGTAATTTCTAAGGAAAAAGAACTATTGACTTAGAATTCTTTAGCCACATTATCAATCAATCAAGTGTAAGAGAAAAATAACATCTTCAGATTTTGAAGAACTCAGAGTTTACCTTGCATACACTTTTTCTGATTCTTTCTTTCAGAAAATTGTCAAAGAAAACCAAATAATAAGAAACAGAATCCAGGAAACAAGTGATCCCATTCAGGAGTGCAATGATACCAAGTCCCAGGATAAGAGCTATGCAGAAGGCCCAGAGAGCAATGAAGTGAGGACTGCAGCAAGTTTAAAGGGCTTTGAGAAGGTGTCTCTGGGATGAAAGCAGATTCCATGCCATAGAGAGCATGATTAAAGGACTTGAAGACATGGTGAAAGCACATTATTGTCAACAAGAGCGTAAAAGCAATTTGAAAGTCTATGCAAAGCAAAAACTGAACAAGAGAGTCACAGTATAAATATACAGCATACTAAAAGAGTCTGAGCACTTCTAACATGAAATAAGAATATACCTTGATTTTCATAAGAACTTTTTCCTTTGGCAGAAGGACTGGCAGTCACAATGGATTAAAAAAGAAAATGTAACTGTTACTTATTTGTTTTTACTTTTCAATATGTATATAGACAAGACGCAGGAAACACAGTTGTAATGGAAGAGAAGGTTAATGTAATCAAACTTAATAATGTGAAAGGGAAGGTGTAATTAACTGAAGGTGGGAGGCAGAAAACAGAGGAGAAGCAGAAGGGAAGGGAAGCTAGTATTCTATATAGTAGAAATCAAGAAATACTACCTAAAGTTAAAGAAGAAATAGAAAGTACTAAAGTGACAAAAAAAATTTAAATAAAAACATAACTGTCCAGAGTAGAGAAGGGAGGTAGTGTTATTGTGAATTACACTCTCTTCTTTAACAGAGTCTATAATTATTGTGTAAAGTTGGTATCTTAAGAAAAGAGATGCAAAAATATTTTATATTAATTATGGAGACAATTATCAAATAAACAAAAATCAAATTGGGATAAAAATGACTGCCTTTACAGGTATATACTGTGAAAGTTGTCAGGATCAAAATGGAGTCATTTGTCCAGGCATGGTTTCCTGTAATCCCAGCACTTTGTGAAGCCAAGGTGGGCAGATTACTTGAGGTCAGGAGTTCGAGATCAGCCTGGCCAACATGGTGAAACCCAGTCTCTACTAATAATACAAAAAGAAAAAAAGAAAGTTAGCCAGACGTGGTGGCACAGGGCTGTAATTCCAGTTGTTCGGGAGGCTGAGGCAGGAGAACAGCTTGAACCCAGGAGGCAGAGGTTGCAGTGAGCCAAGATTGCACTCCAACCTGAACAACATAGTGAAACTCCATCTCAAAAGAAAAAAAAACTGAGTAATTTGTGTCAGAGCACAAGTGACTTTATCAGAGTCACTCTAACAGACACAAGTGACTGATAAATGGAGCCTTAAAAAGCCATGAAGGAAGGGTTCTCATGCATGTGTGACTGATAACAACAACTATTCAAAAGACTTTAAAAACCAGAACTTGCACAAAGGCCACCACAACCTTGCACAAAAACTAATTCTGCAAGAACAACTGCCCAACAATTGCCTATCCAGCCTTAAATTGATGCCACCCTTGTTATTGATCCTTGTAGCCAAGAATGGCTATCTCAAAACAACTTAGATAATCCTCCTCATTTCCCCTTTAAAAACTCCTATCTTCCTTTACTTCCCTGAATATGCCCACCATATTCCCATTACAATGCTCAATCCTGAATAAATATCAGTCTCTTTTAGAGAGCCTTTCTCTGGATGTTATTTAAACTGACAGTACTTTTTTAAATGCCATATACAAATATGAATTAGAATGAACACTTTAAAATAAGGAATGAATGGGAGACCGGAAAATGAAATGAAACAGCACACAAATACACACACAACTTGTTCAAGAAGCATGGCTGTAACGAAAAGCAGAAATAAATTAATAGCTAGAGGAATATATTTATGATGGGAAATTCTAGAGCAATACTGTCCAATATGGCAGCTTCTAGCCATATGTGGCCATTTAAGTTTATTAAAATTAAATAAAATTTAAAATTAAGTTCCTCAGTCACACAAGCCACATATCAGGTGTTCATTACCCCCATGCGGCCAGTGGCACCATTCTGGATGGAGCAGATACAGAACATTTTCATCAACCCAGAAAATTCTATTAGATAAAGCTATCCTAAAAGAGAACTGAATGCTGATCAAGGACCCCATGTATCACCCATTTTCATCTGCATAGTCTGTTTAATTGAATAATTCTTTATATGTGAGTATTCCAAACACAATGCTTGAAAAATATAATAAAACATCACCAATTCAAATACATATTCACAAGCAGCTCTGTCTGCACACTGTCAAAGAAACGGGCAGTTATTTTAAATGCATACTTGCTGAAGATACTATCAAAATGTTGTCTGTAGCAATTCCTGACAAACTTGCTTTAACAAGCATTTAGTACATTTGTGATCAAAGTAAAAATATTTATTGTAACTGTTGCTTACAAAGAACTTTAAGCTATTTTACCATCAACAAAGAAAAATATTTACAACCTCTAATAAAAGATCATTAGGCAAGCCTATTAGCTACATGCAAACAGCTGAACAACTACTTTAAAGAATAAAAGTCTAGCCTGAATAGAAATCAGAACTAAAATCATATTTCCTGAATCTTGCCTGAGGTAATAATACTGTCTAGCCCTCTGAAGAGGAAATACTGAATCATACAATGGTAGAACTAGAGGGAACATTAAAGATAAAGAAATATCTTCTCATTTTATAAATGGAAAAACTTAGGTCTAGAAAAGGTTAACTATCTGAGCCTCATGCCTCACAGCCAGTCAACGATAAACAGGCCAAGATACCAGCGCTTCTGACTCTCAGCCTGGCACTGTCACCTGTGCATCACACTGACCTGACAGATGCTACATCTGCATTAAAAATACCAAAACAAAATTTTTAATAGCAAGGATTTGTCATTTTCTTTAATCTCTAGGGCTTTTACATGTCCTGGAAACATACATCCAAGTGCAGAAAATCATGCAAAATTTGTATGTCCCAATAATAATAAACAGTTATTTTTCTGTTCCCCTATGTAAGTAAGAATATAAAAATCTTTTCAAAGAAATAAAAATTCAGGCTAATCAGACCTGAATAATGTTTTTCAAAAAACTTCAGAAGAGAGTTTAAGATAGTGGTTCTTTTTCTGACTAAAGAACTCTTTGAAAATGAAATAATAACAATAGTTACAGGAAAAAAAATGTACATGGAGACAAATAAATTTAATTTTCCCAACAATGAAGTTGTCCATGGAACTTCTGAAGACCATTCATGAACCCTAAGTTAAGAATCTTTGAGCTAAGAATTAATAATACATTCTTAACACATTTATTCAAAACTCTACCTGTGAGCTGCAAAAGTAACTCTAAAGCTATTTTTAATTGCCCATTAAATTTTATTATAAAATTCCCTCAACTGATTGAGCTGAAAACTTTTGATGAGAAAGAGGTAAATATGATGACCAGATGTGACTTACAAAACCCTTAAAGTCACAGTTCTCACCTTTCATTGGTCTAACTTTCATTATTCTTTGGAGTATAATCTCTTGCTTCTAGCTCTCTCTTATGCTCCTGGCCACAGGGAAAAAAGGGTTTTCTCTTCCTCTGCATCTTGATGCTAAGGACTCTGATCTTTTGATCTGAGTTTAAAACTTACAATGTTTAATAAAATATACAATAAAATTAATTAAATGTCACATCACCACAGGTATAACACACATAGTATGAAAATTATTCCTTCAGCTCCAAGGGTATAGGTGGTAATCAATGTCTTTTTCAATTCTGTTTTTCAGGCAACAGTGAAAATAATACATCGCACAAATGAAGTATAAAAAACAACTTACATGTAAATTTAGAAGAAGCCTTACCATCCTGAAGAGGAGAGAATTCTGAGTTGCTCTTCTGCCTGGGTGGTGTTAACAACACAGCTGGCTCAAAAATATGTGCTGGAAAATTCTTGGCCAGATTCATGCTATCTGGAGGGTTTGGCACCTGAGACAGTTTAACAGGCAACTCTTCCTGTGGGAATTCAACCACTTCTTCCTCTCCGAAGACCAATGGCACTGAGACACTGGTATTTACAACTGGACCCTCTGAAGATAAGAGGATATTAGTACAATAGGAACAAAAAGAAACTATGGGCACATTTCAGGTATTTATTCTTAAATGCATCTTAGTAGAGTGCAAAATCCACATGAATCCACATGGCTCCTGGAGCCTTACTTTCTAGGCTGTATCCTCATCTGCCAATCATTCATGGGCAGGCTCCTGGGGGGCCAGTACTGGGAAGTAGTTACTATTTTTGAGAAAGGCACTAGGACCTCAAAGCCATGAAAAGTGAGCCACTTAGGGACTCCTAAAAAAATCAATGTGGCACCCTAGAATGTGGCTTTTTCTTTTTTTTCAGACAGGGTGTCACTCTGTCACCCAAGCTGGAGTGCAATGGAGCAATTTTGGCTCACTACAGCCTCGACCTCCCAGGCTCAGGTGACCTTCCTGCCCCAGCCTCCCAAGCAGCTAGGACTTGTACAGGCATGTGCCACCACACCCAGCTAATTTTTTGTATTCATTGTAGAGATGGGGTTTCACCATGCTGCCTAGCCTGGTAGAATTTTTCATTATTTGTTATGGATAGCTTTTTGATGGTCATAACAAGGAACAAAATGGCTAAAATGGGGCATATTAATGCACTGACTTCCACATACAAGGCCCCTTACAAAACAAGGAACTTCACAGGTCATGCATTATCACAACAGTCACATTCCATATTATTTTACAGGAGTTACAAGAGCTGAGACTCAGGAAGATACTACATAAAACTTTGGTCTCACCTACATAAATCTTTTTCCACAGGCAATAACAAAAATTAACAATAATTCTACAATACACTTACTCCCTGCCCTTCTCACCTATAGGATAATTAAAAGCATTCTCAGTAGTGAAGCTTAACTCATATAACAGTAAAGCACTAACATATTCCTTGACTGACATATTAACAGCAAGACTCCACCAGGAGACAGAGACCTGCCCTAGCCATTGACTTTATCTCATGCCAGTTAAATTTTGATCAGTCATTTCTTAGAATCCATCCTAAGAAAATGGTTTTAAATACATAAAACACTTTCCTTGCAGACACTAATCAAAGTCTTACTTAAAAGTAAAAAACATGAAAAAACTGACATATCCAATTCAGCCTATAGCATATGATGGCACACGAGATGAGGAAAAAATTTCAAAACAGCACTACCACATATGAACAAAAGTTATGAATTTCTAAAACTCAGTATTTTTCTCTTTCCAAAACCATCTCTTCTGAATCTAGGGCACTGTGGTTAAAAGTGCTAGCACTAAAGTCTCATTGGTCTAGGTGTCTAGTTCTGCTGCTTTCTACCTGTGTGACTGCTAAGTTACCAACCCTCTCTCAGCCTCGGTTTCCTCTGAGGATAACACTAATGGAAATAACAATAACACCTACCTCATCGGACTATTATGAGATGAATTGAAATGATGCATGTAAGACTTAGGTATCTGGCATGAGCAAGCATCCAATATTAGCTGGAAAGTAGTGGCAATTGTAGTAGGAACGATACTGTACATGCATAAACAGTCAAAAAGTCTATATAAGTTTAGAGATTTAGAGTTTGGTTTGTTTGTTACCTAAGGACATTAAGTCTAATGACAGTCTGAGATAATAAGACCACACTTACCTGGACTGTCCATAACTCTTCTACCTGCGGCTCTCCTTTCTGATGCCTGAATTTCTTGTCTGTTATTTATCACTGGACAGTTCTTAATAGCATGTGTGAGTGATATAAGTTGCTCATCTGTTGTGACCATATACTGCTGAAGTCTTGCCTGGAGAGGAAAACATATGAAATAATATTATTAGCATATCAAACATCAAACCACCACCTAGAAAGCAAACCACGCAAAGTATATGTGTGTTTACACATGTATAATAGCATCATTTTAAATATTTCAGGAATTTGAGACTTTCATTCAAATTAAAGCAACACTATCTATAATTAAAAATATTCCAATAGTCCCTTGATAGGGAAATGGTTAAGTAAATCATGAAATAGTAATTAATAAATACGCTTCTATAACATTAAGAATTAACCTTTCTACAGAGCTTTCCATTTACAAAACGTCTTCATATAGATGTCCCAACTGACTCTTAAGCTACCCTCAAGAGACAGAGATTCAGGAGGTGGAGGAAACAATGAAGATTACCCAGGCATTTAAACTGATAAACATGAACACTCTAAATATTTGTGGTAATGCATATAAAATAATGTTAAGGGAAAAAAGAAAAGTACAAAATTCTGTATGTAATTAATACAAATATTAATTACAACTTAGTTTTTATATATGTGCATAAGAGAGATACACTATATTTTATATATGTACATATTCTCATATTTGTCTATGTGTGTGTGTATATATATATTCTTTTATATTACATAAGGTTTTTTTTTAAATTTGAAAGATCACCCACTAAATACCTGACCCATAGATTTACCGAATGTGTTAAGTGTTTGGAATTCCATTCTTACATATAAAAGTCAACCAGATTGCCCAGGTTAGATGAATTTGTTTTGTTCTTAATCTTTTCTACAATGATGATATAAGTAGGTCATCTAAAAACATCAGGTTCGATCACTACCATATAATGCTCATCTTTCTTAAGTTACATATTGGTGTTATGCAAATGGTTCTTAGAAGTAGAGAAAATTGCAGGTAGAAGGAAGAAAAGGAGAGTTCTGTAAATTGCTGACACCCTGTAATAATCACAAAGTAAGAAAATCAAAGGCTGGCAGCCAGTAACAAACTTCTATCTAAGCATATATATCTTTCTCATGCATGCTTAGAGAGATACAGACATTAGATAAGTCAGGTGCAGCCAGACATCAGAAATATTAACAGTACTGCTGAATGAAGTAAACATTTTTATACCACCAGACCAAATTTTTTCCCAAATTCCACACTCATATATCCAGTGGCCTACTCAACACCTCCATCTAGAACTCAAATAGACTTCACAAACTTAAGCTATATAAAATCACATTCCTCCTAAAGCTTTCTCCACCTCATAAATGGCAACTTCATCATTTTAATCATTCAGCCCAAAACTTTGGAATTACCCTTGACTCTTTTCCAATATCCTCTACTTCACTCCATATCTACTCAATTAGCAGACTGCATTGGTCAGCCTTCAAAATGTATTCCGAACTTGGGCACTTCTCACACCCTGTACCACTTCCATCTAGACCAAGCTGCCATGTCTCACCTGAACTATTCCATTAACTCCTAATGTAATATTCTCCTTTGGCTATCTACTCTAGTCCCATACTGTTCTCAAACCGTATGCTGAGGTACCTCAGGTCACTAAAGTGAACTTACAGGGGTACCAGAGGAAAATTTAAATTTTCAAAGGAAATAGTGGTGCTTGCCATCTATCACACACTGGTGAACTATTAGCGCAAGACAGTTCACAGTCTCAATGTCAGACTACATTACATTACTTTGTCAAATCTTCTCATGGTTGGGTTTTCAGTAGTTGCTAGGTTAAAAAAAAAGTTCTGGAGGAAAATCAGTGTGGAACAGGAAATAAGAATGATTGTGCCCCATATGATTCCACACTTTGAGAAGTGGTATAGTGTTCAAAAGGTACATATAACCCATTAGTAAATAATTGTAGTTATTTAAGAGAAAGTATTACTTTTTCTCAAACTGTCGGTCGTTAGGACATAGTTGTTTGGACTTAATAAGCAGAACTGTGAAGTATTCTTTTGGCCTAGGAGTGTTATAAGACACCAAGGGCACTGCGACCCAAGAAAGGGTACCAATCTCTGATCTTGTTTCAACGCAACCCAGAGTGATCCTCTTAAACCCAAGACAAATCATGTCTCTTCTCTTTACCTATGTATTCTCATCTCACTCGGCATAAAAGCCCAAGTCTTTAACCAGCATGCAAGCCCCTATGTGATCAGGCTTACCTGATCTTGTCTCCTGCCTCTCTCTTGTCCCCATACTCTAGTCTTGCCACACTGGTCTCCTTGATGAATCTAAGCTCACCAGTCACACTCCCACCATAAGACCTTTGCACTTGCTTTTCATCTGCCCAGACTGCTCTTCTCTCAGCAACCCACATGCTCACTCCTCACCTCTTCCAGGTCTTGGCTCAAATGTCACTTCCTCTGACAGGCATGGCCCGTCTCATTTGTAATTGCATCCTACCCCATCTTATGTATTTTCTATGCCTTTGTGCGCTGTATTTTTCTTTGAAGTACATATCACTGTAACTTATCATACTTCCACTTTTTTAGGATTTATTTAGAATGTAAGTTCAATGAGGGTAAAGTTTTCTATACTTTGTTCACTATTCTATTTCCTGTACCTAGAACAGTACCAGGCCCATGGCAGGTATTCAATAAAGATATGTTGAATAAATTAGTACATTTTAAAACTGCATATCTTCCCAGGATAATTAAAAACATATGTTCTGCAAAAATATGTATAACAATGTTCATAGCAGTATTATTTGTAACAGACAAAAAGTAAAAATAACCCAAATGTTCATTAATTAATGAAGGGATAAATAAAATATGGTATATCCATACAACAGAATATTATTGGGCAATACAAAGGAATGAAGTACTGATACATGCTAAACATATTAACCTTAAAACATTATGCTAAGTGAAAGAAGGCTACATATTCCATTGTTCCATTTCTATGTAATATCCATATTGGGCAAATCCACAAACACAGAAAGTAGATTAGTGACTGCCAGGAGCTGGCGAGAAGAGAGAATGAATAGTACAGGATTTCTCTCTGGAGTGAAGAAAATGTTCTGGATTTAGATAATGGTACTGGCATACAACTTCAAATATACTAGAAACACTGAATCGTACATTTTAAAAGGGTGGACTTAATGGTATGTGAATTCTGTTATCAAAGTTGTGTGTGTGTGTGTGTGTGTGTGTGTGTGTGTGTGTGTTTAAGACAGGGTCTCACTCTGTCACCCAGGGTAGAGTGTAATGGCAAAATCATAGCTCATTGCAGCTTCAAACTCCTAGGCTCAAGTGATCCTCCTATCTCAGCCTCCCAAGCAGCTAAGACTACAGGCATATGCCACCGTGCCCAGCTAATATTTTTATTTTTTGTAGACAGGTCTCACTTGTTACCCAGGCTGATCACAAACTCCTGTCCTCAAGTGATCTTCCCACCTCAGCCTCAAAGTGTTGAGATTAAAGGTGTGAGCCACTGTGCCTGGCCCTATATTATCAATTTTAAAAAATTATACATCTATATCTAATGTCCATTAACATAAATAATTTATCTTCTAACTACTGTTTGACTAAATAAGGCAAGTAGTTTTCTTCTGGCTAATAAATAACCACCATATGAGCACAAAAAAGACGAATAAAATAGACTGTGTACACTCAAGCACAGTCTCAGTGACAAGTACACATGTAAATATAACGTAATTCAGTAAACTCAATAATACCAATATCCAGACAGTATCAGAAGTGCACAAAGAAGCAGAGTGCAGTGGCACATGCCTGTAATCCCAGCACTTTTGAGGGCCAAGGCAGGCGAATCACTTGAGCCCCGGAGTTCAAGATCAGCCTGGGCAACATGATGAAACCCCATCTCTAAAAACATAAAAAGTTAGCTGGGTATGGTGGTCCCTGTAGTCCCAGCAACTTGGGAGGCTAAGGCAGTAGGATCACTTGAGCCCAGGAGATCCATTCCAGCCTGGGTGTCATGCACTCCAGCCCGGGTGACAGAGTGAGACACCATCTCAAAAAAAAAAAGAAGCACACAAAGGAAGAATGCTCAATGCAGCATAGAAGCAATAGGTTTTCTAGAAGAGAACTGTGTAAGTCTTTGAAAAAAGAAAAGGAGCAATCAGTCAAGCAGCAAAGAGGACTTTATGTAACAAATATGAAGATACTGTTAACAACTGTAAATAGCATCTGATATAACTGCAAAAGGACTCCCAAAGGCTATCTTCTGCTGTTTTGAAATTAAAAATGGCTATCGTAACATTCATTTCACATTTTGGATTAACTACTGTAACAATGGTAGTTATAATTTAAATGCAGACTCTGTCTTCCCACTAAATAGTAAGTCTCTTAAAAGACAGGGAGACAGTCCATATACTATTTCCAAGCTTCTACTATAGTACCTCCAATGTAATAAATGTTCAATAATAGCTAGCACTGATGATAATGAGACTGATAAGTAATCACATCAACACAGTTAAACCAAAAACAACTTTAAGAGAATCTAGTACATGTTTAAAGATGTTTTATACCACTGAACACATAAAAATTGGGATCTCATCTGAGTACCTGTGTAGCAGCATTTTCTTCTCTAAGAAGAAGAATTTCCGCTGTCAGAGCATCAATGAGCTCTCGATGATCACCTAATACTTGTTCCAATAGTTGCCTTGTCTCTACTTCTTTACGTAACTGGATCTCACTCTACAAAAAAATACCAAATAAACGTCCCCCAGTAGCATCACACGTTGAAAACTAAGTTTTCACTTAAAGTTGGCAAAGAAGATATTTACAAAGAAGCATATATTATGTGATAGTAATGACAAAGATTTTTATTAAAAGGTTTTAATTAAAGAAAATGTGCTGCTTTATCCTCTTCATTTCCTTAAATAGAATAAAATGAACAAAATGCTATATAAAATTAGTAGCTACATTTTTTGTAAAAAGCAAGTAGAGGGATATACATACATATATTGTTTGAATATACACTGACCATCTCTAGAAAAATACACTGGTGTCTGGTAATAACAGTTGGCTAAAAGTAAGCAAACAGGCTAGCTGTAAGTAAGGGATGAGAGTTAGACTTTTCATTGTACAATCTGCTGTATCTTTGAATTTCATATCATGTGACTATATCGTCAATTCAAAAATTAAGTTTGTTAAAATATAATTTAAAATATATGACTACAACTTTAAATGGTTTAACTTTGTTAAAGCAAGTGATTCGCTCAAAAGTACATGTTTCTGGCTGGGGGCAGTGGCTCACGCCTGTAATCCCAGCACTTTGGGAGGCCAAGGCTGGCAGATCACAAAGTCAAGAGATTGAGACCATCCTGGCCAATATGGCAAAACCCCTTCTCTACTAAAAACAAAAATTAGCTGGGCATGGTGGCGTGCACCTATAGTCCCAGCTACTCAGGAGGCTGATGCGGGAGAATCACTTGAACCCGGGAGATGGAGGTTGCACTGAGCTGAGATCACATCACTGCACTCCAGCCTGGGAACAGAGCAAGATTCTATCTCCAAACAAAAAAAGTACATGCTTCTAAGCCTGAAATACTTTCCAAGAGCCAAAAGTATACTCCTGAAGATTCCTAAGTTAAGGGTGAAAGAATGTTAAGGCTTTAATAGGTCTGACAGTATAACAAATCTTTCATTTAAAAGGAATTTTAGAGTCAGGTGTGGTGGCTCATGCCTGTAATCCCAACACTTTGGGAGGAAAAGGCGGGAAGATCGCTTTGAGCTCAGGAGTTCGAGACCAGCCTGGGCAACATAGTGAGATCGTGTCTCTACAAAAAAATATAAAAATTAGCCAGGAGTAGTGGCGTATACCTGTGGTCCCAGCTACTCAGCAGGCTGAGGCTGGAAAATCGCTTAAACCTGGGAGGTGGAGGTTGCAATGAGCCGAGATCATGCCACTACTGCACTATAGCCTGGGCAACAGAGTGAGACCCTGTCTCAAAAAAAAAAAAAAAAAAGCAATTCAACCTAGAGAAACTGAAATATCTGTATTAAGGTGGTAGATCTATTTCGTTAAATAATAGATTTTCCTTAAACATTTTTGTCATATTTGTACAACAGGCTTAAGTATATAACAGTTTAGATAGATTTTTAAAGATGAAATACATAGCCAACTCTAATTCTGTGGCATTCTGTGTATGGATTACTTGAAATCAAATTAAAGAAACAATTCTTACTTAGTTTATAAATTATTTTTACAATAAAACATCTCCCACTTAGACAATGAAGCTATATATGAGTTACCTATATATGTGAGTTACTTATCTGTATCACATACAGAGAACATAAAGAATTTTCCCACCTATCACAACTACAGATGATAGGCAATGTCACTCTCCAAACTGAATGTGGGAGTAGGAAGCAGAGAATAGCAATAGAATGAAGACACAGTTAATAGTTCTATCTAATCTACAACTGCCAAACAGCAATATTTAATATTAGCACAAGATATAATTATATTAATGGCAGATTTATCCTACTAATTTGCTAAAGCTCTTATTAAAATTAAAGTCACTTATCTGAGCATGTATCTACTAATGGCAGAAAAGGATTTAAAGGATAAGCCTTTACTGCAGATAATCTAAAACTGAGGTATTTTAAACAAAGCTATTCAAATTTGGCTGTTCTTTATTTGGAGGCTGCAATAACTGGAGAGGAAAAAACCCCATGCATTTCTGCCTGAAGGGAAAACTCTAATAACCTCATGTTCTTACCCCCCCTTTTTTTTAAATGTATTTATACTAGAAGTTTTATTTTTACATTCACATCTGACAGTTTATTATATACCTTTATATCTGATAGTGTGTGTGAATATATTTAGTTGAGAACTTTCTTAAAAATGAGCTGTCTGGCTAAGAGGTAATCACCACTTTGCAAGATTGTTCTTACCTCTCTAAGGTACCGAACCAGGCGACAGAGAGAGCTCACCAGCGACAAAGTGAAGCCTGAAAGACCCTGACTGCTCCCCAGTCCCTTGACCTCGCGACCTGTCCACCGCTCATATTCTTCCATTTCGTGTTCCACTCCATGTATCATGTGTTTGAGGACATCCAGACTGGAATTAGTCCTATTTGGTAAGTCTGCAGAGGTTGTGCTACCTGATAACATGTTTTTCTTCGGCTTGGAAAAAGCATGCAAATTCGGTTTTCTTTTCACTGATAATGAGAGAAGTCATTCTATTTTAAGACCAGGAAAAAGTATGACTAGACAACTACTAGAAAAACCTTTTGACTATTGTTCACAATTTGTAAAAAGCTTTTATAGATGATATCACCATTCCTCTCATAAAAATTAAAGTTTAAACAGATTTACACTAGCTATAATGAATGCACTAGAACCACTGTTCGAGACTTACATGTGGTAAGAGACATTTCTTAGCTACCATTCAACAAACTCTTAGTTGGAACCATGTGGATGAGATTAAGGGGAAAAAAATTTACTACGAGATTAAGACAGCTGTATCAAGTTACATATTTAATAATTCATCTTTGTAAATTAAGGGACTGAACCTTTATTTAATAGCTGTTTTTGCTTCCTTGAGTTCAGCATGTGTCCCACAACAGAACTTGAGTCTAAAGTCTCAGTAGTTTCTTCAGGCTGAAGCCTGGTTTGGACTCTCTTGACAGCACTGGTAGCGTTGAGAGTAGCTAAAAGATAGAACATTTCCAAAAGTATCTCGAGTGAACAAACATCTTAAGAAAGTATTTCAATTGACAGATCCATCAGTATTTTAGTCAAAACTCAAATAACATTCCTTTAAAAATTACTTCATTCAAGAATGAACTCAATAAAACAGGTAACTAGAAATAATGCAAAGGGGAAACAAACCTCTTTGTTCCCCTGGTGAAAGGGCAGATGATGGCGTTCCCGGAGGAATTATTTGTGACTGGGTTGCTATTTTCTGCTGAATATCAGTCCACAGCTTATTAATTAACTCAGAATTCTCCTCCGTTAGTTGCTGGAGAAACCTATAAATTATAGGAAAATAAGCTATATAAGAATTATAATATAAATTAACATAAATATAAATGATAGCACCTATCATAGAATAATTCAGCAACTAAGAGTTTGTTGAATGGTAGTTAAGAAATGTCTCCCACCACATGTAACTCTGGAACAGTGTTTCTACTGCATACATTATAGCTAGTATAAATCTGGTTTAACTTTTATGACACTGCTAGTATAGAATAGTAGGTGCTACCATTTAAACTGTCCAAATACTTACACTTGATTTGAAGGAGCTTTTAGTAATTCATAATCAAAGAAAAAAATACTGTTCACTTTAACTGATAAGACAGATAGATAGCAAAAATGCCTATCATCTTAGTGTTGGAAAGAATCATTGCATTGGCCTCCCCGTTTCCTACCTACCTTGGTCCCTAACATAAGCATGTTTGCCCTTTCTGAAGTTTTGTTGTATGGCTCCATCCTCCTCTCTCTTTCTCTAGAGTAAAGTAATTGAGCACATATGGCTCAGCCCTTTTTGGTTTCTGTCCTACAAAGGAGCCTGTCCACAGAGCAGCCAGTCTCTGCTCATTACTGAAGTAAACTGACCACAGCATACTCTGTCCCTGTGTATCAGGGAGGAGTTAGAGAGAGTGAGAAGAGATGCTGTAGTTCAGGGGTTAGTAATTACGAGCACATTGGTTACAGAGCTAAGTACTATGCTAAAAACATCTTTATCACTGATAAGGCTGATATTTTAACTTTCAACTGTGTAATTCATTTGTCTATTTCTCAAAGTGCTGAAGGTACAGCCTACCTTCTTCTGGAGGCTTAGTATAAAAGCAAGAAAAAAAAGAGATAAATGAAAGGAAAAACTTTAAGCAAATGGAACCAGGGCTTGGTGTTTTGAGAAGTTTACAGTCAGTCCAAATTGCTAAAGATTAGTAAAGTCGCTGTTAGGAAAGCATACTCTAGAAAGAAGGACAAGAGTATGGTGGAATAACCTTTTACTAGTTCTGAAGAGATAAGGCATGTGATTACTGGATCTACCTAATGATCTCAGAAGAAGCTAACAATAAAGATGGGATTATCCAGGAAGAATTTGTCCATGGAGTAGATTACCATGACATATACAAGACACCTACAAAATCTTTTGAGAATGTTATACCAACAGAAATACTGCTAGCTTGAATTGAAAGACACAAAGGCAGGATGAAATGAAGGAAGGATGCTAGACTCCAAAAAGTCTACAGACTACCTTTCTCAGTCTCTAGTAACCATCATTTTACTCTCTGTCTTCATAAGTTCAATTGTTTTCATTTTTAGCTCCCACAAATAAGTGAGACTCTGTGGCCAGAGCTGCAGATCCATAGGCACAGAGGCCAAAGCCAGAGCCACAGGCACAGACAGCAGAGCCATGGATCCAGAAGGATAAAGACTTAAGTCATAGAGCATTATTTCTAGGCCTTGAAACCTAATAGTATTTGCCCTGCTGAATTTCAAAGTTGCTTGGAACTGCTGATCCCTTTCTTCCCTGATTTTCTCTTGTAAAATGGAAATGTCTATAACTTTCATCCTACATCTGTCCCATCATGGTATTTTGAAAGCAGACAACTTGTTTTCTAGTTTCAGACCACAAATGGAGAATTTTGCACCAGGACGGATCATATCCAGTTCTCCCATAACTGATTTAGATTATGAGATTTAGAACTTTCAAGCTAATGAGATTTAGATGAGATTTTTGAACTTGAACTGAAGCTGAAAACTGAAGGATATTGGGATGGATCCCTGGGGGCCACTGGAAGGACCCCAGTAGGCTAAATAATAACACCTGAAGATGTTCCATGTCCTAAACTCTGGAACCTGTCACTATTACCTTATATGGCCAAAAAAAAAAAAAAAGAGAGAGGTGAGGGGAGCCTCTGCAGATACAATTAAGAATCTTGAGATAGGAGATTATCTTGGGTAGGCCCTAAATGCAATCATGTATATTCCTTTTTTAAAATTTTTTCTTATTTCATGTATATTCTTATAAGAAATAGGCAGAGGGAGATCTTTGACACCCACACAGAGGAGACGATGATGTTAAGATAGAGGCAGAGATTGGAGTGATGCAGCCACAATTTCAGAAGCTGGAAGAAGCAAGCAGCAAATTCTTTTCCAGAGCAGCTTCTCCTCTGGAGGGAGCGTGGCCCTACTGATACCTTGACATTGGCCTAGTGAAACTGATTTTAAATTTCTGGCCCCCAGAACTTGGAAGTAATCAAGTTCTGTTGTTTTAGGCCACCAAACTTGTGAGCTATTTAATATACTTAATTGTAGCTATAAGACAAAAACAAAAATGGGATACCACATGGAAGCATTGTATATAAAAATACTTCATGTTCTGTCAAAGCAAAATATACAACTAAAAATGGGGAGAAGGATACAGAGAAAATAATGGAAAGAATAGGAACACAGAAAAACTCATTTATTGTACAGACAATAAATAGGTAGACATTTTAAAAAAACAAAAAAAGTTTAAACTTGTTTTTACATGTCATTGTCATGTAAAAAAAAAAGTTTAATTTTTTTTTATATGACATGTAAAAAAAGAAAACAAGAGTAAAGGCTCTATAAAATGTATACATACAAAGGTAACCACCAGAACAAACTTCCTAAATACCAAAAGAAATTTTTGAAAAGAAACATCACATAGAAAATGTAATTATAGTACAATAAACAGTACTATAAAATAATGTGACAAAGTTAACATTTAACATATCAATAAGTGTTATAAGCTTACTTCAATTAACAGAAGAATATTTTCAAATTGTCTAACAAGGCAAGACTGAACTCTACATTGAATACAAGAGACATACCTGATACAAAATAATTCCAAACGGCTAAATATATTAAAGATCTAAAATGCAGAAGGCTAAATGTAAAAAGCAAAGATAAGCAAGCCAGGAAACTGGAGACAAGGAAAAAACAGAGGTTTCATTCCTGGTATCAGACGAAGTAAAAATGAAATCAAAAGGTATTAGATGTGACAAAGCATACTTTATAATGGTAAAAGTTATAAATCACAAAGAAGATGTAACACTTATATTCCAAAAACATGCACCAAAAAACACAATCATGACTTTCATAAGAAAGGAAGCATTTAACTCTAAACAATTAAATATACTTAAACATAAAATGCAAAGAGAAACAGAAACATACTAGTAGTAGGAGACTTTAATACACCATTCTCAGTAGAAAATAGTGGCAAAAATAAATAAGGACACAAAAGTAGTAAACAACATAATCAGTGAGGTAGCTCTATGGATATACATTTAGAACTTTATACCTTGGTAGAGTATATACTTTTTTCAGGCACACACATGAAACATTTGTAAAAATTTGTAAAAAGGAAACATCATTAAGTTCCACAAGTAGAAATATTACAAATCACACTCTGAATATAATGTAATAAAACTAGAAAAACAAAGAGGCTCTGGAAAACCTTTTAAAAATCTTCTATTAGACAACTCTTAAGTAAACATGAAAATATAAACTGAAATTACTTCATTCCTAAAGTAACAAAACACTACATACCAGAATGTATGGTACACATTTACAGTAGTGTTTAGGGTAGAATTCAGAGCCCTAAACATGTTTATCAATTAAAAATAAAAGAATGAAAATGAATGTTTTAAATTCTCAATTAGGTTTACTAGAAAAACAAAGTAAACCAAAAAAAGCACAGGAAGGAAATAAAGATAAAAGCAAAAATTGATGAGGAAGAAATAAGAAAACTGGACCTCTAATAAAAACCTTAGTTCTTTGAAAAATTCATAAAATAGGCAAACTGCTAAAAATCTAATTTTAAGAAAGACAGCAAACCAAAATAAATGATTGAGAGCAAGTCAGCACTGAAACAACATTTTTTTAGAAGTACAGAGATTATTGGCACACCTCTATGGAAATACGCTGATTAACCTAGATGAAATGGAAATTTTCCTAAGAAAATATAACTTACAAAAATTGGCTTGAGAAGAAATAGAAGCTTAAATAAAGGAGCAAAGTTATTATGGCACTTCCCCACCAAAAAAGCACCACAAGCAAATAGTTTGAGAAGGAAAGCTATCGGCTTCAAAAAATAGTCTCAGTGCTATATAAATTGTTCCAGGACTTAAAAAATTAAAAAATCTTCCAGATGTTTCTTATGAAATCAAGTATCACACTGTTACCTTAACTTGATAAAGGCTACAGATACAAACTACAGACAATATAATTTTTTAATTTTAACACAAGAATATTAAAGAAAATAGTAACAACCTCCAATACTCCATTAATGAAAATAACACACTATGGTCAAATAGAATTTATTGAAGAAATGCAAGAATGATGCAATATTAGGAAATCCGTAATATAGTGTACCATATTAAGAGACATAAGCAGAAAACTCATTTGATTATCTCTATAGATATTGAAAAAGTCTGATAAAATTAACACTCATTACTGTTTAAAAAACACTCAAGAAAACATGAGTTGATTGGTATTTCCTTAGCATTATTTAAAAAAAATATGTATCTGGGTATGGTGGTTGTATGCCTGTTGTCCCAGCTACTACAGGCTGAGGGAAGCTGAGGTGGGAGGATCACCTGAGCTGTGATCACGCCAGTGCACTCTGGCTGGGGTAACAGAGTGATACCCTGTTTCAAAAAAGATTAAAAATAACAATAATTTTAAAAATGTAAAGAAAGAAAGAAAGAAAAAAAGACCTCAGTATTAAAGCCAGTACCTTACTTAAGAGGAAACAACAGAAGCATTTTCATGCAATCAGAAACAAAGCAATGATCCCCCTATTCCATTATTTTTTTTTTTAATTTTATTTTTTATTGCATTTTAGGTTTTGGGGTACATGTGAAGAACATACAATATTGTTGCATAGGTACACACGTGGCAGTGTGATTTGTTGCCTTCCTCCCCTTCACCTATATCTGGCATTTCTCC
>CAUYQU010071497.1:0-25822 GCA_963574635.1 Cheracebus regulus | reverse complement strand
GTCTGAGAGACTGTTATGATTTCCGTTCTTTTGCATTTGCTGAGGAGTGATTTACTTCCAATTATGTAGTCAATTTTAGAGTAGATGTGATGTGGTGCTGAGAAGAATGTATATTCTGTGGATTTGGAGTGGAGAGTTCTGTAGATGTCTATTAGGTTTGCTTGATCCAGATCTGAGTTCAAGTCCTGGATATCCTTGTTAATTTTCTGTCTCATTAATCTGTCTAATATTGACAGTGGAGTGTTAAAATCTCCCAGTATTATTGTGTGGGAGTCTAAGTCTCTTTGTAGGTCGTTAAGAACTTGTTTCATGTATCTGGGTGCTCCTGTATTGGGAGCATATATAATTAGGATCATGAGTTCTTCCTGATGCATTGATCCTTTTACCATTATGTAATGCCCTTATTTGTCTCTTTTATCTTTGTTGAGTTAAAGTCCATTTTATCAGAGACTAGGATTGCAACTCCTGCTTTTTTTTTGCTCTCCATTTTCTTGGTAAATCTTCCTCCATCCCTTTATTTTGAGCTTATGTGTGTCCTTGCATGTGAAATGGGTTTCCTGGATACAGCACACTGATGGGTTTTGACTGTTTAATCCAATTTGCCAGTTTGTGTCTTTTGATTGGGGCATTTAGCCCATTTATATTTAAGGTTAATATTGTTATGTGTGAATTTGATCCTGCCATTTTGATGCTAGCTGGTTGTTTTGCCCATTAGTTGATGTAGTTTCTTCATGGTATTGAAGGTCTTTACCATTTGGTCCATTTTTGGAGTGGCTGGTAGTGGTTGTTCCTTTCTATGTTTAGTGCTTCTTTCAGGAGCTCTTGTAAGGCAGGCCTGGTGGTGATGAAATCTCTCAGCAATTGCTTGTTCATAAAGGATTTTATTTCTCCTTTGCTTATGAAGCTTACTTTGGCTGCATATGAAATTCTGGGTTGAAAGTTCTTTTCTTTAAGGATGTTGAATATTGGCCTCCACTCTCTCCTTGCTTGTAGAGTTTCTGCCGAGAGATCTGCTGTGAGTCTGATGGACTTCCTTTTGTGGGTAACTTGACCTTTCTCTCTGGCTGCCCTTAGAATTTTTTCCTTCATTTCAGCCCTGATGTATCTGACAATTATGTGCCTTGGGATTGCTCTTCTTGAGGAATATGTTTGTGGTGTTCTCTGTATTTCCTGGACTTGAATATTGGCCTGCCTTGCTAGGTTGGGGAAGTTCTCCTGGGTAATATCCTGAAGCGTATTTTCCAGCTTGGCTGCATTCTCTCCATCCCATTCAGGTACACCTATCAATTGTAGATTAGGTCTTTTCACATAGTCGCATATTTCTTGGAGGCTTTGTTCATTTCTTTTCAGTCTTTTTTCTCTAATCTTGCCTCTCATTTTATTTCATTGAGTTGATCTTCAATCTCTGATATCCTTTCTTCTGCTTGGTCGATTTGGTTATTGAAACTTGTGTGTGTTTCACAAAGTTCTCGTGTTGTGTTTTTCAGCTCCATCAGATCATTTATAGTCTTCTCTAAGCTATTTATTCTCGTTAGCATTTTGTCAAACTTTTTTTCAAGGTTCTTAGTTTCTTTACATTGGGTTAGAACGTGTTCTTTTAAGTCAGAGAAGTTTGTTATTACTCACCTTCTGAAGCCTGTTTCTGTCAATTCATCAGACTCATTCTCCATCCAGCTTTGTTCCCTTGCTGGTGAGGAGCTGTGATCCCTTGTAGAAGGAAAGGCATTCTGGTTTTGGGTGTTTTCATCCTTTTTGTGCTGGTTTCTTCCTGTCTTTGTGGATTTATCTACCTGTGGTCTTTATAGTTGGTGACTTTTGGATGGGGTCTCTGAGTAGATGTCCTTTTTGTTGATGATGAAGTTATTTCTTTCTGTTTCTTAGTTTTCTTTTTAACAGTCAGGCCTCTCTGCTGTAGGACTGCTGGAGGTCCACTCTAGACCCTGCTTGCCTGGGGACCACCTGTGGTGGCTGCAGAAAAGTAAGGGTTTCTGCAAGTTTCTTCTTCTGTTACCTTAGTCCCAGAAGGATACCTGCCAGATGTCAGCCTGAGCTCTCCTGTATAAGGTGTCTCTTTGGATATACGGGAGTCAGGGAGCTGCTTGAGGAGACAGTCTGACCCTTATAGTAGCTCAAGTGCTGAGCTATGAGCTCCATTGTTCTGTTCAGAGCTGCTGGGCAGGTATGTTTAAGTCTGCTGCAGTGGAACTCATAACCACCTTTTTTCCCAGGTGCTCTGTCCTGGGAAGGTGGGGGCTTTATTTATAAGTTCCTGACATGCTGCTGCCTTTTTTCAGAGTTGCCCTGCCCATCTAGGAGGTAGCCTAGTCACAGTCTGCCAGCAGAGGCATTGCTGAGCTGCCATGGGCCCTGTCCAGCTACTGTGTGAACTTCCTTGTGGTTTTGTTTATAGAGGTATAGTTAGAACTGCCTGGGTAATGGCAGACTGCTTTGGTAATGGGGGACTGCCTCGGTAAGGGCGGACTGCCTCGGTAGTGGTGTGCTGCCTCAGTAATGGTATGCTGCCTTGGTAGTGGTGGACGCCCTTCTCCCCACATAGCTGGACCGTCCCGGGTCCAGTTACACTTGCTGTGAAGCTCTCAATCCAGAGCATTTCAGATTGCTGGTCTTTGTGGGAGTGGCACCTGTCGAGCCAGATCACCTGGCTCCCTGTGTCAGTCCCCTTTTTTTCAGTTGAATGGGCAGCTCTGTCTCCTAGGTGTTCCAGGTGCCAGTTGAAACAGCCACCCAGATTTGTGTGAGTTTTTATGCAGAGACCCGCCGTGCCAGCTGAAACAGCCGTGCTGGAAACTTGTGATGCTTTTCGGCCCAGGAATCTCCTGGTCTGTGGGCAGTAATAACTCACTGGAAATGTGGTAATCTCACTGGGAACTGCACTCCAGAGCTGTTCCTATTCGGCCATCTTGTGATCATATCATCTTAATGTTTGTAATAACCAAAGACCCAAACACATCAGATCTACCTTACTCTTTAAGAAAGCAGATTTTATTTATTTATCTATTTTTTCTTTTTTGAACTAGAGTCTTCCTCTGTTGTCCAGGTGGAAGTGCAGTAACATGGTCACAGCCCCAACTTTCTGAGCTCAAGTGATCCTCCTGCCTTAGGCTCCCTAGTAGTTGGTACTATAGATATATACCATCATGCCAGGTTAATTTTTAACGTTTTGTAGAGATTAGGTCTCATTATGTTTCCCAGACTGGTTTTGAGTTCCTGGGCTCTAGCATTCCTCCTGCCTTGTCCTCCCAGTGTGTTGGGATTATAGGCATGAGCCACTGCACCCAACAAGAAGCAGTATCGGAGAGAGAACAGTTTCTTGGTCATGGACTTTGAGTGAACGTACCTCAAGGAATGAACAAACAGAATACCACTTCTGACAATATTATTTTAAAAACAAAATAGTTTAGGTTGACACAAAATTATTGTGGCTTCTGTCATTGAAAGTAATGGCAAAAACCACAATTACTTTTGCACCAACCCATAATTATATAACACATTATATAATATATAACAATAGAATATGAAATATGTTATTATTGATACTATTAAGTAATATTATTATAAAAGGTCCAGATAAGGAAGAAAATAGTGTATTACCTAAAGAAATTATTGAGACTGCACAAGGATAGAACTGTCTCATGAGCCCTGATTTTTAAGTGTTTGTGTAAAAAAGATGAAAGGGGCTTGGTCAAGAAAACCTGGGCTTTGGATATATTTAGACCTAAGTTTGAATCAGATCTTTGTCACTTATTTGCCCTTTTACTTAGAGCAAATTACTAGATGATTCTGGGACACAGTTCCAAGGACTGTAAAAGGTAAGATCTAGAATATTTGCATTAAAGTTGTGGAGATTAAATGGGATAGCATATAGAGCTCTAGCACAGTGCTTTGTTACGCCTTCATGTGTTAGAATGAATGGGAGACCAACTTCTGGCATAAAGGTGTGAGGAGCTCTGCTGACCTGCCTTGCTTGCTGAAACAAGTGAAAACTATTAAAGAAAACAAAACCCAGTCATTTAAAGTCTCTGGAAATCATCCTAAGGATAAACAGATAATGAAGGAACATTATTCAAGAACATCTATGCAAATGCAGTAAGAAACAAAGTCTGTGGTCAGCAAGGTGGAAATTCCTGTCCAGACTACTCTAGCCAAGAACACAGGGCTTCCTCCTGTCAAAAGACAAAATTGCAAGTTTAGTTTGATTATCTCAGTTGGCTTTATTTGCGGTTCTAGAATCGGGCAACATTTCATTTCATAGAATAAGTGTTCCAGTAAGCTGAGCACAAGAGTTTGGCTTATAGAGGAAGGGCTTAAGAAGCCTAAACAATATATTGGTTACTTTTAGACAGAACAATAGAAAATTAACTAATTAATTAGCATCAGGTTACTTCAGGCTACCTTTTTTTTGTAAGGATTAAAGCAGAGGGACTTCATCATTGTGCCAATTAAAAATTTTAGACTGGGCTGTTTGGAAAATTGGCTTTTCCTGATTTCACAGGTCAGATAACCTAGTTTCGGTTTGGAACTTTAGCATGGGTGACTCCATTTTGATGTTTAGTTTGGTCTGTTGGTGCCAGTGCTGAAGTTTATTTGAAAACAGTGGTCTCCTGTAATTTTTATTTGCCACTTTTCCTCAATTATCTCTAGCATCTGAACAGCAGCTTTCTTCCCAGGAGGATCTGGACATCAGCATTTCTCATTCTGCCCCCAGCTACCTATTGCTGAGTCCTGGAGAAGTACAGTTATGAGACGGGGGCCCCTTCTACTCAGCCCCACTTATGGAACTTGATCAGGACCCAGATCACTCTTGTGTTGCAAGCTGAGAGGACCTAAGGCTGCTATCCTCACCTGCTCTCCATCTACTGAGCTCTCAGTTCCTAGAGTGGGAGTGTCACTCAGAGAAGTTTGCTGTTGTCCCTAACCCCAGCTCCAGAGCCCTAACTGAGATTTTACCTGCACAGAAAAACAAACTGTAAAACAGCTCCTAATTTCTTCCCAAAGGAACTGACTTCCTTTGCAACAGAGAGTGAAGAAGTTCAGACCTGATTGTACTTTCAAGAACTGTAGAGGGAAAAGAAAAAAGGAAAAGAAAGAACAGTGGAGGTTGTAGTAAATGGTATTTGAGAAGAGATTCATGAAACAGGCCAAATAGTTGGTTTGCTAGTTCGCAGGAGAGAACCAATGAATGACATCTAGAAAGAGCTTTTCTGAGGTTAGAATAAAAATCACACACTGGCTGGATGCACACCCGTAATTCTAGCTACTCAGGCAGGAGGATGGCTTGAGCCTAGGAGTTGGAGACCAGCATAGGCAACATAGGGAGAACCCTCTCTTAATTAAAAACAAAAATAAAACTAACAAAAAAAACCCTTGATTGCAGAAATTATTTCTTCAAAGGAACGAGAATTTGATTGTATTGTTTATAGACTACTATATCCCCTAGGGCATTATTCAGAACAAAAGGGCAATCAGTCAGCAATTAGTGGTGTTTAACAGCTGGATATGGTCAGTAAAAGAGAGAAAGGAAGTCCTAGCAAAAACACAGTGATCCCAAGGTAACTAACTGTAGGCATACTGAAGCTGCCTGTCCCAGAGGAATCATGTTAGAGGCTGAACACTATGTATGGAGAAATAAACTTCACTACAAGAATCCAGCCTCTAGCTGGGCGTGGTGGCATGCACCTGTAGTCACAGCTCCTTAGGCTATTAATGTGCGATCTTTCTATTTATGGGCATTTTACAGCTATAAATTTCCCTCTAAGCAGCTTTGGCTGCATATCATGAATTTTAGTATGTTGTATTTTCATTTTCACTCATTTGAAAGTATTTTCTGAATTCACTTTTGATCTCTTATTTCATTATTTATTTAGAAGTGTATTGTTTAATTTTCACATATTTGTGAATTTCTCAAATGTTTCCCACTATTGATTTCCAATTTATTCCATTATAGTTGGTTGTTTTTCTATTCTCTGTTTCATCATTTCTGCTATAATCTTGGTTATTTCCTTCTTTCTGCTTGTTTCAGGTTTGTTCTTCCTCTCTAGTGTCTTGAAGCAAGCAGAAAGAAAGAAATAAAGATTATAGTAGAAATGATGAAATAGAGAATAGAAAAACAGTGAAGGAAATCAGTGACACCAAAAGATGGTTCTTTGAAAAGATTGGCAACATTGATAAGTCTTTATCCAGATTGACAAGAGAGGAAAAAAAAGAGAAGACTGAAACAACTAGAATCAGAAATGAAAGAAAGGGACATTACTAACAGTCCCTTAAGAAATAAAAATGCACCAGGCATGGTAACTCATGCCTATAATTCCAACACTTCGGGAAGCGGAGGTAGGAGGATCGCTTGAACCCAGGAGTTCTGTATCAACCTGGACAACATAGTGAGACCTCATTTCTACTAAACATAAAAAATCAGCCAGGTCTGGTAGCATGAGCCTGTGGGTGCAGCTACTCAGGAGGCCGAGGCAGGAGGATCACTTGAGCCCAGGAGGTTGAGGCTGTAGTGAGCCATGATCGTGACACTGCGTTCTAGCCTGGGCAACAGAGCAAGACCCTGTCTTAAAAAAATATAAAAATAAAAATGATTATAAAGGAATTTTATGAACAACTATACATCAACAAATCAGCTGGGCTTTGTGGCTCATGCCTGTAATCCTAGCACTTTGGGAGTCCAAGGTGGGTGGATTGCTTGAGCTCAGGAGTTCAAGACCAGGCTGGGCAACATGGTGAAACACCGTCTCTACAAAATAATAGAAAAATTAGCCAGGAGTGGTGGTGTACACCCGTAGCCCAGCTACTTGAGAGGCTGAAGTGGGAGGATCACCTGTGCCTGGGAGGTACAGGTTGCAGTGAGCTGTGATTGCGCCACTGCACTCCAGCCTGGGCAACAGAGTGAGATCTGTCTCAAAAAAAAAAAATCAGATAACTTAGATAAAATGGACAAATGTTTAGAAATATACCAACAGTTGAAACAACTGAGTTAAGAAGAAATAGACAATTTGAACAGACTGATATCAAAATAAAGAGGTTGAAGTAGTAATCAAAAAAACTACTCACAAAGAAAGCCCCAGCCCAGATGGAATCACTACCGAATTCTACCAAACATTTTAAGAAGAATTAATAGCAATTCTTTATGTCTTCTAAAAGACAGAAGGAGGAACACTTTCCATCCATTCTATGTGTCCAGTATTATTCTGATCCATTTTATGTGGCCAGTATTACCCTGATTCCAATACCAGGCAATGACAATACAAGAAAATTATAGACAATATGGCATAGATGCAAAAATCTTCAACAAAATAGGTACGACCTGAACTCAGCAATATATAAAAAGAATTATACGTTGTGGCCATGTGGGATTTATCCCAGGAATAATAGAGATTCCTGGGATTGGCCAGGCGTGATGGCTAACACCTGTAATCTCAGCACTTTGAGAAGCCGAAGTGGGTGGATCACCTGAGGTCAGGAGTTCTCGACCAGCCTGGCCAACATGGTGAAACCCAGTCTCTACTAATAATACAAAAAAATTAGACGACTTGGTGGTGGAAGCCTGTAATCCCAGCTACTCGGGAGGTGGAAGTGAGAGATTTGCTTGAACCCGGAAGGCGGAGGTTGCAGTGAGCCGAGATCACATCACTTCACTCCAGCCTGGGCAATAAGAGCAAAAGGCCGTCTCAAAAAAAAAAAAAAAAAAAAAAAAGAACAGAGAAAGATTCCCTGGGTAAACACTAATAGAATACAAAAGAAACATGACATCTCAATAGATGTCAAAAAATTGACAAAATCCAACATTCTTTCATATATATGTACTGTCACCCCAACTCCACTCCTCCCAGGCATAAGTAAATTGCATCCAACACTCTTCCATGATAAAAGCAGCCATCAACCTAGAAATAGAAGATTAATTTCATCAACCGCATAAAGGATGTCTATGAAAAACCCATGGCTAACATAATACTTAATGATGAAAGACTGAATGTTTTCCCACTCAGATCAGAAACAAAAGGTTGAATCTCTTGTCACTTCTATCCAAACTTTGCAGTGGAGGTTCTAACCACAACTATTAGGCAAGGAAAAGATATTAAAGGCATCAAGATTAGAAAGGAAGAAGTAAAACCATCTGTATTCAGAGATGACATGATATTACATATAGAAAATTCTGAAGAATCTGCTAAAAAACTGTTAGTACTAATAAGTGAGTTCTGCAGATTTGCAGGGTACAAGATTAATATACAGAAATCAATTGTATTTCTATACCCTTGCAATGTATAATGTTATCCAAAAAAGATGGAAATGATTCAATTTATCAATAAGAATAAAATTTTTAGGAATAAATTTAACAGAAGAAGTGCAGAATTTATACTCTGGCAAGTATTAAAAAGAATGAAAACAACATTGAAAGAAACTTAAAAAGATCTCAATGATTGGAAAAATGTTCCATGTACATGGATTATAAGTGTTAATATTGTTAAGGTGGCAATATTGATGTCCAGATTCAGTGCAATCTCCATCAGAATTTAAGCTGACTTTTTTATAGAGATTGACAACCTGATTCTAAAATTCATATGTCATTTCAAGGGACACAGCATAGCCAAAACAGTCTTGAAAAAGATTGCGGTTATTCAGCCATAAGAAACTAGAAGAGACAAAGAACAGATTCTCCTCTAGAGTTTCTTTTTTCTTTTTCTTTTTTTGAGATGGAGTTTCTCTCTTGTTGTCCAGGCTGGAGTGCAGTGGCACAATCTCAGCTCACTGCAACCTCCGCCTCCTGGGTTCATGTGATTCTCCTGCCTCACCCTCCTGAGTAGGTGAGATTATAGGCATGCACCACCATGCCCAGCTAATTTTTGTATTGTTAGTAGAGACAGGGTTTTTGCCATGTTGTCCAGGCTGGTCTCGAACTCCTGACCTCAGGTGATCCACCCACCTCAGCCTCCCAAAGTGCTGGGATTACAGGCGTGAGCCACCGCGCCTGACCTCCTCTAGGGTTTCTGAATAGAGCATGGTCCTGCTTTTGGATTTCCTGCTGCCAGTACTGTGAGTGAATAAACTTTATGTGTTTTAAGCTATCTAATTTGTGATAATTTATTATGGCATCCCTACTAAACTAATACAGATGAGGACAGGATATTGGCACAATTTCATACTATCTCCCCATGAAATCCTAATCATTTATAAAGGGGTAAAGCACTTATATGATGGAGGATCTGACCAACCTCAGTGAGATCAAGTGACCTATCATGTGTGGTATGAAGGATTAAAAGGAGTAATGTAAGAACGACATCTTGGAATACTTGCAGGAATTAACTTGCAGGAATTAACTATGGAGAGCAAAGTATTTCAGGAATATGAAATGCTATAGCATGTTCAACATATTTGGAGATGAGAGATAGCATGGCATATTCCATATTCCTTAAGAGGTTTACTATGGTTAAATTCAGGGTTTATGTAATAGAGGGAAGGGTCAATAGTGAAGAACTTTATGTGACTTATTCGACTTGGCCAAACTCCCCTTTGTACCCTCTTCTTGTACTATATCCTTTCTTAATAGCATTTATATCAGTTATGGTTTATATTTAATTTTGTAATTATTTAATAGTATCTCTGTCATACTAGACATCAAACTTCACAAGTTTAGGGACCATGTCTGTTTTGCCCACCATTGTATCCCCATGTCTGTTTTTGCTGTCTAGTTTTTACTGTTGAGCTGAAATACTTACTGCTGGAAATGATCAGTAAATGTTTATTGAATGAATGAATGAATGAAAGAATGAATGAGTGACTGAGTGAGTGAGGAACTGAATTTTACCCTGAATTATTATCATCCATTCTGGAGGAAGGATTGGGATGGGGCATACCCCAAGACCTGTTAGGAAACTGCACAGCAAACCATTTGAGAATTGAGCAGACTCATTAGCAGAGGATGAGTGGCCACCTGGCTTGACTACTTAGCTATGTAGACATGGGGATGACTTCAGGGAAGCCAGGCTAAAAAATAAAAAGAAGAATTTAAACAACAATTTAGAAGAGAAATCAATGGTGGCACACCATGAGAAGTTAGATTCTAAAATAATTTGCTGGAAGGTTACTAAAAAACAGAAAAAAAAAAACCCATCAATGACAATAACAATCTCCAGGGGGTAAATCGTAATCCAGAATTGGTTTAATATGTGATGTATTATACCAGTTTTCTAAAAAACATTATGTTATGTTAAAGAAAAATACAGTAAAAATATGGTATGAAGGATCATGAACAGTATACTGGTATTGGACACTTACCATGAATGGAGCATGTGGGACTGGAAGTTCCTCTGGGTGAGTCAGTGAGTGACTGCTGAGTGGATATGAAGGCCTAGGACATTACTGTACACTACTGTAGACTTTATAAATACGGTAAACTTAGGCTACACTAAATTTATATCTTTTTAAAAACAACTGTGCCGTGGTGTGACAACAGCTATGACATCACTAGACAATAGGAACTTTTCAGGTTTATTATAATCTTACTTGTAAGAATATCATTGCCATGTATGCAGTCTGGCATTGACCAGAATGTCATTAGGCAGTGCATGACTATACTATTTTTTGAGAATTTTGAAAACTATTTGTGTGCTGAAATATTTTGGAATAGCTGCCAAAGGAAACTGAAGAAGGAGGTAGAACACCCCAAATCCAAAAATTTGAAATCTAAAATGCTAAAAAAAATCTAAAACTTTTTGAGTGCTGACATGATGCTTAAAGGAAGTACTCATTGGAACATTTAGGATTTCAGAGTTTTGGATTTGGGGTGCTCATATATTGGGCTCAAGTGATCCACCTGCTTTGGCCTTCCAAAGTGCTGGGATAGGCTGGGTGTGGTGGCTCACACCTGTAATCCTAGCACTTTGGGCAGCTGAGGCCTGTGGGTCACTTGAGGTAAGGAGTTTGAGACCAGCCTGGCCAGTGTGGGGAAACCCTGTCTCTACTAAAAATACATAAATTAGCCAGACATGGTGGCAGGCACCTGTAATCCCAGCTACTTGAGAGGAGAATTGCTTGAACCTGGGAGGTGGAGGTTGCAGTGAGCCAAGATCGTGCCACTGCACTCCAGCCTGGGATACTGAGACCCTGTCTTAAAAAAAACAAAAAAAAAGAAAAGAAAAGAAAAGTGAAGCCTTATTTACAAAAAGAGGCAGCACTCTGTGAATGTACTAAAACCACCAAATTCTGCCCTTTAAAATGGCAAACTTACTGCATGTGAATTGTATTTAAATAAAGATATTTCAAAGAATCAGAGAGTAGACTGAATTTGACTCATGGGCTATGGTTTCCCTTTCCCTTGTTTAGGGTAACTCTCCATTTCTCTTTTTGGGTTATTGGATTGATCATAGTGTTGCCATCAGAGATAGGAAATTAAAGGAGGAATAGAAGGCTTAAAGATGGGAAATGAAAATTTTCCCATCTTTAAGGTGGGGTATATGGATGGGGAATGAGGATGGCATATAGCATTTTATTGTGGGATATTCAGCTAAGACTATATAGGTATATTCAGGATATAGTTTTCGAGTTTAGGATGAGCTTGACTGAATATAAAACATTGGTAGTCACTAACATATAGGTGGCTTTACATATGCCTGATTGATTGGTTGCCCACATGGTTGATCTCTGTTTCCAGGTCAACTGATATGATGACCCAAAGCCCAGACATTAAGGGAGTGTGTGAGATCAGTCAAGGACAGCATAGAGAAGAATCAGAAGAGGGAGTGAAGGGAAAAATAAGAGAACATCCTACAACATGTTCACAGCAGTCAGAGAAAGGAGGCCCAGCAAAATATACTAACAATGAACAGTCCCAACAGTAGAAGAATCAGAAGTTGAACATTTGTGGAAGTGAAAACTAAGAGCTTTAGGAGGAAACAGTCAAGAGTTCAGATGCTACAAAGAGGCCAAATAAAGGCTAGCAATTTGCAACCAGGATACCATTTTTGACTTTGGCTAGAGAAATAGTAATAAAATGGCAAAGGTGGGGACAAATGTTAAAAAAGTAGAGGCATTGGGTGCTGTTTTGAGAAGCATAGCTCTGAAGGAAAGAAGGGAGAAGACAGTAGTTTATATGGGAAACAGGGTTGTTGGGAGAGAATTCTCCATGAGTATCTCACATTTCTTAATGTTTTATGAGTAAGACACTGACTGCCTTTGTTGTAGATTGTTTTCTTAAGGATGTTTATATAGTGAGCAGCCTTGAAAGATAGAGATACTATCTTCCTCCACAGCTCAAAGATAGGTCTGTTTATTGCCCAATGTCAAAGATTCCCAAAGCTCCAAGCTCAGGGTTCTCCTGTAATGCACCCAACTGTGTGTGCAGGCGTCCTCTTTGCAGTGCCATGTGAACATTAGGGCTTAGGAAACTGAAACAAATATGTTGACGCTCATGCTGCTTTCTGTGCCCTAAGTAACAAAGTCCTTTGTCTCTAACCTAGGGGTTTCCTATCTTCTGCCATCATCCATGTAATTGTGGCAGGTCGAATTATTAGCTTGCAAAAATGGTTAGATCTCAGACCCTCTTGATACCTGACAAGAAACAAGGAGGGGTTTGTTTTATTTTGATTTGTTTAAATATGAGACTTGATTACAGGTTGAGGTTGAAGATGCGGTAGTGCAGAAGATGAGTATGACAATAATTGATACGGAAAATAATCTCTAAAGCAAGATCAGTGAGGAACTAGAGATGGTTGAGGTATGAGCATAATTGTAAGGAATTAACCTTGCACATCAAGAAGGATAGAAGGAAAGGATGCATGTGGGTGTAGGTAATTTTTTAGGTAGAAGAATGTGAAAAAGATGTTTCATGCTTTCCATATAATTTTCTATTTAGAGTAGCAGATTATGTTATCAAATGAATTAAGGGTGAGAGTGTAGAGACCTGGATCGGCATGGAGAAAGTGGAATTAGCTGCAGGGAGGAATGAGGGAGGGAGTGATTAAGAATTGCGAAAGAGTTGATTAAAGGCCCTAGAGATAGGAAACAGTTAACTTGTTATTCCACTGTACAGAATTCAGTGATTTTTTTTCCCCTACCTCCAATTCTCAGTTACCTGTGTGTAAACTGGATAAGACAGACAATTGGACTGATCCCGTGTTTGGAGTTTATAAGACATGTACAAATGAAGAGGTGACAGGTGACAAGGGTTTTGAGGCCACTAGTGATAATGTAATAAAAGTGTGGGCCTTTGGGCTTAGGCTGAAGTGGGATTAGGGAGGCAAGTGAGACCAGGATGAATGATTTTAAATAAGAACTTTTAAAGCTGGCTGGGCATGGTGGGTCACACCTGTAATCTCAGCACTTTGGAAGGCTCAGGCGGGCAGATCACTGGAGCCCAGGAATTTGAGACCAGCCTGGGCAACATAGTGAAACTCTGTCTTGGTGATTTAAAAAGAATTCATAGATCTACAGGTCTAGATGAAGTGGAAAAGCAAGTGTGTTGGGCATAAGAAGGCTGGAGAGATGAAAGTCTAAAACTACACTGGCCAGCATGATAACCATTGTCCACACATGTTGCTATTGTGCATTTGAAATGTAGCTAGTGCAGCTGAGAAACTGAGTTTTGAATTTAATTTACAAACTGAGGTATTATATAAGAGTTTTAGGTCAACTATGAGAGTTTGCCAGCTACCAACTTAGAGAGCACAGTCTCCAAGATCAGCCCTCACTCTGCTGTCAACTACAAGTTCGAGAAATTGCCCAAACCAGTTAAGTTTGATAAATGGCTAGAAGGATTCAAAATTCACTGAAAGCTAATATACTCTCAGTTTCATTTATTACAGGGAAAGGATACAGATTAAAATAGCCAGGAAAGGAAGCACAGAGTCTAGGAGAAGTACCAAATGCAGAGCTTCTGTTGCCCTTTCTGTGTGGATGCAAGATGTGTTACACTGCTGGTACTGATGTGTTACATTGTGTACAGAGCACTACCCATCCAGGAAGCTCAGCTGAGCCTCTGTGTTCAGTGTTTTTATTTTGCGTAAGCCTGATTGATTGATTGATTGATTGCTCACATGATTGATCTGTATGTCCAGGTCAACTGATGCTTATGACCCAAAGACCACACATCAAATCACACTGTTGTGTAGCCAACAATGTATATCTAACCTCCACCCTGGTATATGGGTATGGCGAATCCCAGCCTAAATCATGTTGTTGGACTTTCTGTCATGACCCAAGGCTCCCAGACAAACAGAGACACTACTAGCCACTACTAGCAGACACAACATTCCAAGAACCCAGAGATTGCTTCCCAGAAGCCAAGGGAAGGTCAGGCCTTCTTCTGGGCAAGGCCAGTTTCTTCACTGTGCAGTCTAAAATATTTTTCTGTTAAACAAAACTCTTATTTTAATAAAACTACATTACACCTTGGCTATAGACAACTTAGTATTTTAGTTGTCATACACTGTAAATAGAAAATACACAGTGGATTTTGAAGACTTAGTATGAAAAAAAGAAGGTACCCTATCTCATTGCTATCACTAGTATTATTATTATTATTATTATTATTATTATTATTATTATTTGGACGGAGTTTCGCTCTTGTTGCCCAGGCTGGAATGCAATGGCGCAATCTTGGCTCACCACAACCTCTGCCTCCCAGGTTCAAGCGATTCTCCTGCCTCAGCCTCCCGAGTAGCTGGGACTACAGGCATGCGCCACCATGCCGAGCCAATTTTTGTATTTTTAGTAGAGACGGGGTTTCACCATGTTGACCAGGATGGTCTCAATCTCTTGACCTCGTGGTCCACCCACCTTGGCCTCCCAAAGTGCTGAGATTACAGGCGTGAGCCACCGTGCCTGGCCTACAATAAGTTTTTATTAACTAGTCACCATGTGGTACAACCCAGCTCTTGAACTTGTGCCTCCTGTCTAACTGAGACTTTGTATCCTTTGACCAACATCTCCCAACCCCCCAGCCCCTGGGAGCCACCATTCTATCTTGGCTGCTCTGAGTTTAACCCTTTCAGCTCTCCCATGGACACGAGATCGTGTGGTACCTGTCTATCTGTGCCTGGTTTGATTTGCTCAGCATAGTGTCCTCAAGGTTCATCCATGTTGTCACAGGTGATGGGAGGAAAGCACCAATCTTGACTTTGGTGTTGGTCATTCCTGGCATTTCTTTATATTTTTACTATGTTTGTATATGAAAATATAAAAATACTACTTTTACTCCCAAACTATCCTTGAAAAGGCTAGGAATTGAGACAGGAATGTGGGTCAGCCTGTGGGTGAGAGGAGCTGTGGTCTGTCCCTCACCTCATGTGTTCCCACGGCACTGTTGCAGTCATCAGCTTAATAGTCTAAGGCAGGTGTCTTGGGGGCAGGCACTACCTTTCTTAGGTGCTACTGCATGTAGTGAAGCAGTATTTTGTGGATCTAAAGTAGACAGGGCATAAGCAGAAAATGCAGGTGCCCCCAGGAGGCTCTGAGCCCTCCTGAATTTGGGCGAAGAAAGTGGTGCAAACAGACACAGCCACAAGTGCAAGAAGCGGAGACTAGAATGCCCAGAAGGCAAAATAAAGTCTTTAAAAAATATATCTTGGGGGGATATTTAAGACACAATATGGGCCAGGTGCTGTGGCTCATGCCTGTAATCCCAGCACTTTGGGAGGCTGAGGCGGGTAGATCATTTGAGATCATGAGTTCAAGTCCAGCCTGGCCAACATGGTGAAATCCCATTTCTATTAAAGATACAAAATTAGCCAGGCATGAAGACACATGCCTACAGTCTCAGCTACCGGGGAGGCTGAGGCAGGAGAATCACTTGAACCCAGGAGGTGGAGGTTGCAGTGAGCCGAGATCATGCCATTGTGCTCCAGTCTGGGCAAAAATAGCAACTCTGTCTCCAAAAAAAAAAAAAAAAAAAAAGACACAATTACAGTATAAAGAGTAATATAATAAGTGCTACTATAGGTGCTTAGAAGAAGATTCGTAGAAGGCCCTTGAGGAATTCATGAAGGGATACATAAGAAAGAACAGTAGGGTCTAAGGCCTGAGACAGAGGCCTTGAGGGCTTGATTGGGTTCACATTCTTCTTGTACATAGTGTATCAGGCTGATTAACATGGTAGCAAAGTACAGAATGAATGGTGAAGAAGTTAGACCAGCTAAAAAGCTCCCCAGTTTAGCTGTATGAATAGCTATTGAATACCAGCTTAGGGCCAGCCACTGTGCTAGGCTCCAGAATAAAGAACAGCAAGATGTGGATCCTATTTATACAAAGCATAACCTGGGCTTTCTGGCCATGTTCAAGGGTATGGCTGTCATGGTCTGAAACGGTCCACTTAGAAATCTTGCGTGCCTGCTCTAAGACAGACTTGCTCACCAGTGGGACAACTAATTTACTTCAATTATATATTTTTGCAATTAACATTTAAAAATATAAAGTATGATTCATGGCTTGTTAGTGTTTAGATTATACTGTTTATGCCTGCCGTTTCCAGAAGAGAATCAAACTGGATCACCTCATCCCTAATTGGCTACTTGACTCTTGACCAGAGCCCATCCCTGGGGCTCGGGTCAAGAGTCAAGTGGCCGATCAGCCAACAGCCTCTTCTCACATAGACGTGTGCCGGCTTTGCAGGCCTCGCCTCCCACAAAGTGCACCCATGCTTGTTTCCAGCATCCTCTTTCCAGGCCTCTTTGGGGTTTAGCTTCTAACTAGGCAGGATCTCAGGTCCTCAGCATCTATAAACATGGCTATTGGCTAAAGATCTAAGGTTTTCTGTTACGTCCAATCTTTTCTAAGCTGGAAACTGAGCAATTTTCGGGGGCGCAATGAAATGAAGCTAGCTGGGGAGGGTGGTGGGCTCATGTGTCTAGCACCGCCAGACAGAAAGTCTTACACAGGATGGTTTCCTGCTCTATAAGCTTATCCCCTGTATTTTTCCATAGAGGCTCTACTTTGGGTTCTGGAGTTAGGAGAATTTGACTAGCTTAAAAAGTGTCCAAATAAGTGATTTCTACTCCCACTTCTTTAACATGCAATTGCCGAATAAACAAACCCACAAAGGCAAGGCAGCAATGTGTCTTCTGAAAGCAGATTTTTAAGGCCTGATTTGGAGTTGTCGTCCTATGGGACCCCAGCTCTCGGGTTCAAAGTCGACAATCATTTGTATGAATGCCGTGGTATATTTACATGAGTGGTTACAGCTGTTTGAGTTTCTTCCTCACCAGTGTTTGGGGATCAGTGAGTGGGCCGAGCCAGGACTCACCTCCTGCAAGTTCACAGAGGCCTCAAACTCTGACAAGCACAAGTTTCCATCTTTAAGACTGACAGGTATACCTAGAGATTGAAAATTAACCTCCAAAATATTGCTTTCCCAAACATTATATGTTTATTTAAAACTCTGAATGCTGTGTTGGCTCTAGCCTTGAATCTCTCCACATTTTGAGGGAATCAGTACTTCGTGATTACTAAAACATATGGAAATGGTACAAATCCAACATGAAAAGCATTCTTTTTCTTCCTAAAGGGACTGCTTCCATATTCCACATTTCAAAAATCTCACCTGGGTTAGAAATTTAGATATGTCCTTTACTGATGAGATTTGGAAACATGTTGAAGCTTATTTTTAAACAATAGAGACATATTTTTACAACACTTTAAAAAGTTTTAGTTCTTTGATAACTCACAAAGTTTTTTCCCTATGCAATTGTTCATTATGTCTCTAATGTGTCATTCACTTGGCTACAGTGGCTGGATTTTTCTGTAACGTTTTGATACATTATTTTCTTCACATTTCTGACTTCAAGTTAGTAACCAGATTGTTCTGTATTTTATTGCATTCCTTTGTTGTAGTCTCTGAAGGCACTTTTTTTTTTTCTTGTTCTCTATCCTCACCTTTTACTCCAAATTTCCATATTTCTCTTTATCTCTGATCCTCTTCTTGGGAAACGTGATAGAGTGAGCAAAGTCTGACAGGCCGATTTAGACATCTCAGAGGGTTGATTCAAAACAGCAGTCCTCTCTGTCAAACACACTTCCGTGGTGCTGCCTGCAAATACAGAAGAGGGGTGCAGAATGCGGGGCTGGGAAGGAGTGGGAGCCCAAAGCCGGGCAATGACCACAGAAGGACAGATTGCAGTGAATCCTTCATTTTGCTAACCTCTTTGCACAGATCATTTGTGTGTCCGTTCCAGTTTAATCTTCCAGGTGACTCATGCTTGGGCAGATTCCCTTATCCCTGGTGCCAGCTTCCTCTGAAATATGCTGAGCATCAGCCTCACAGGTGTGAGGAGGAAAGGAATAATTAGAGATTATCCAACAGACTGTGCAGAGTGCTCCATGAATGTAAGGTAAACAAACAAAACAAAATTAGCCAAATCCTCTCTGCAAATAAAAAAGTCATCCCTCCAATATTTGCCTAGAGAGGAGGCGGACTTGACTGGAGAAGCAGGCGGCTTTGTCTTCGGAGCGTTCTCTCCCACCGACCACAGCAAATATTTCCTGTGCTTTCTGTCTCCAGGGTCAATTTCAGCTCTTTTACAAAGGCTCAATTTACGTTAGCAAATTCCAACTCATGAAAGCTCAGTTGTTCCCCTTGCAATCTAAAAATGGAAACCTCTAGTTTGCTGCTCTGGGCTGTTTAGTTGAAGGACAGCGTCATGGGTTTTGCTCTGCGTTCTGCGGTGTTTGAAGCAAAAACCGCCACAGGGCCCTGGAGCTTCTGGAAGGAGCGGGCTTGCTCTATCTAGGCTGTCTCCTTCCGCTTCATGTGACGGCAGCAGAGAAGTCAGACCGAGTTCGTTCACACCCATATCATCTGGGCTCTAGGAACTTTGTTTCTTGTTGTCATTCATTGTTCATCCCGGGAGGCATCCGCCTGCCTCGGCTCCTCCCTTTCTCTGCCTCCCCTTTCTTTCAAGCAGGTTAGAATCAAATCAAAAGACTCGTCCTTCAGAAACCCAGACACGAGGCAAGCAGTGCACGGCTAGTCTAACCTGGCTTTAGAATTTGTTCTGCTCCAAGCGCCACCAGGCCTACTTCATCTGTCTGCTGTTTTCTTTATTCTGTACAATACCAAAACAGAAATATCCATCACATGGTTTTAGCAAGACTCCGCTCTCAATTAACAGTGGTAAAAGGGGCGTGAATGAACTTCGTGGCGTCTCATCTCAGGTTTCATGCAGAAACATCTCAGCTTATCTAAAGCAGAAAAGCCCACATGGGAAGCCTTGGAAACCCACCTGCGATGTGGGCAGAGCCATAGGCCTGCAAAAGAGGCTGCCGGTCCCACAGAGGGGATAGAACTCTCTGCTTTCAGGATCTGGCGAAAGGAGAGCTCTCTTCGTCAGAATTTTCACAGAAATTGGAAGCTTGCATGAAGCCATAAACAAAATGAAGAGAGAAGGGTGCACTTTCCCCGGGGCTCGGGTCAAGAGTCAAGTGGCCGATCAGCCAACAGCCTCTGCTCACATAGAAGTGTGCCGGCTTCCCAGGCCTCGCCTCCCCAAAAGCGCACCCATGCGTGTTTCCGACATCCTCTTTCCAGGCCTCTTTGGGGTTTAGTCACAAGCACTCGGAGAAGCAGCTGCTTGATGAGAGCTGGCTGTGGGGAGTGTGGGAAGGAGAGGGGGCAGGCTAGGCGCCTGGGCAGTGAGGGTGAGGATAGGAGCCACGTGGCTGCGTCCCTGGGGCAGCCTGAGCCTGGGGAGATTGTGCGTCCCACAACAGAGAGGTGTTGTCTAAGGAGCCCAATCTAAGAGGGCTCCAGAAAGTCTTGAGGAAATTACGGTGTTTAGTGTTATTTGTGAACGCTGTGCAAATGCCAGTCGCTCAGCAAGCCTGTTCATTTCCACGGTGTCATGGCAAGGCAAGGCTTCTGCAACACTGGGCATGCAGAAAATGTGCTTGGGATGCAGGGAGCAGAGTCCCAGAAGCTGCTCCTCCCACCCTATCTCATCTCACACTTAAGAAAATAATAATAACTGTCTTCTGAAAGGTATCTTGAAGGCCAAAGACACCGTGTTTAGCCTTCTGGTAGTCTCTGGGTGTGTTCCTGAAGGAGTCTATCATGGCTCCCCACTCTCACCCTCGGCAGAGTTGAGAACCCCCCTTTTCATGCTTACATATGAATATATGCTCCTGCCAGGAGCTCGGAAGTGCTGCTGAGAATAGAGGAGCTTGAAGTCATTGACCTCCTGGAATCCCAGCACTTTGGGAGGCCGAGGCAGGCGGATCGCTTGAGTCCAGGGGTTTGAGACCAGCCTGGGCAACGTGACAAAACCAAGTCTCTACAATAAAAAAAAAAAAAAAAAAAAAAATAGCTGTGTGTGATGGTGCACACCTGTGGTCCCAGCTACTTGGGAGGCTGAGGCATGAGGATTGCTTGAGCCCAGGAGGTTGAGGCTGCAGTGAGCAGAAGTGAGGCCACTGCAGTCAGCTTGGGTGACAGAGCAAGACCCTGGCTCAAAACAAAACAAAGCATAAAGAAAAGAAAAGAAAAAAAACCGTTGATCTGAAGAAAAAATGCCCAGAATAAATTATGAAGGGAAAAGGTGGGTTTTGAAGTGCCATATGCAGTACAATCCAATCTTTGTGAAGAAAAACAAATGTAGTGAAAAATTTGGAAATGTATATAGCAAAATCTGTGATCTTTATTTTTCTTGTTAATAAAGCTATTCCTACTACCTATCCTCCCCCAAATAATTATTTTTTTTTATTGCCACTGTAGTAAAACATCAAAATCTGTATCAATAGATAGCAGTCTAGCGTATTTCACAACAACAAGAGGTGCGCAGTGCCTGGATGGCCACGTCTGAGGAGCGTCGTGAATAGGTTACTACTGACCTGTGGAGGCAGAGTGTGGTACGCAGATGTGCCTTCTCCACCCTGATATGAGATCTCCTCAGTAACCTGGGTCATAGAGTATTAATAAAGTTGGTGGAGGGTCTTGCTCTGTCACCCAAGCTGAGCAAGAGCTCAGGAAGGAGGAGCCAGAGGCAGTAAGGTCAGCTGTAGATGTGCCAAAGAGTAAGTGCCAACAACTGGCACACGTGTGAGCTGGCAAACACCAAGCTGTGAGTGTGGAGGGAAGAGAGGGGGCAGAGGAAACACGGGCTGGAGTGGACACATACACATATTTCTTGACTACAAGGATGAGTAAAGAAGAAGAGGCTGGCAAATGTGTGATAGTCTTCTGTCTTTGTGTCAGATGGGCCAGAGTTCACCCCCAGGGTTGTGGTCTAGCATCTTATAATCAAAGCAAGTGGTAACACCTAGGGTGAAAACCCACAGGTCTGGGAGCTACAATAATGACATGTGTAAGTATGAGCTCTGCGGCAAAAAGCCTTTCCATCTCTTTCTATTTTAATTTATTATTTTTTAAAGATAGAGTCTTGCTCTGTTGCCCAGGCTGGAGTGCAGTGGTACAATCTTGGCTCACTGCAACCTCCAACTCCATTCTTCTGCCTCGGCCTCCTCAATTAGCTGGGATTATAGGCGCCCACTACCACACCTGGCTACCTTTTGTATTTTTAGTAGAGATGGAGTTGCACCATGTTGGCCAGGCTAGTCTCAAACTTCTGACCTCGAGTGATTTGCCTGTTTCAGCCTCCCAGAATGTTGGGATTACAGGCGTGAGCCACTGCACATGGCCTAAAAAGCCTTTCAAAAGTATCTCGAGCAAAAAGCCTTTCAATAGTAGTTCTGGGGCAAAAAGGCTTTCATTATCTTAGTTGAAAGGAGAAAAAGCCAGGTTGGGACACTTAATAAAAATATTTAAAATAGGACCAATGAGGACAGAAAATAATATACTCTCAACATGCCATCACCCAGATTTAGTAAATTAGGTTCTGATAGTTTTTAAGGAATGAAAATTACAGATACAATCAAATTGCCTTTGACTTCCTGATGTCATTCCCTTCCTTCCCTCACTAAAAAGTAACTACACAGAAGTTAGTTGATTACGTTTTTGTACTTTTCCCATAGATAATATCGACACACATTCCTCAGACACACAAATATTCTTGCTGAGATATAGCAGGATATAATAGTGTTTGCATAAAATAATGATGCTTGCAACCAACTTCTCTCTTTTAGGTAATATTAATTTGATTTTTTTAAGTTCTTTATGTCCATGAGGAGTGAAAAAAATCACATTTTGAAGAGAAGTCTTACTGACTCATAGATTTACAAGTTAAAGGAGATAAGAGACTCCTTTGGCAAAAGACATAATATACCAAATTTAAATAATTGGTTTAACATGTTTTGCAATTTGCTTTTTTCCCACTTGACATTAAGTTCTTGACATTCATTCATGATGAAGTATGCTGCTTTAGCTCATTAACTTGCACTCCTGTGTAATAAGCATAATATTCTACTGTATCAATATGCTATCATTTACCTGTTTACTGTTAATAGACATTTTGATTTTTGCCTTTTCTTCTGAAATAAACAGTGCTACAATGAGCACTTTTATACATGTCCCGTCATGGCCAAGTGAGAGTTTCCCTAGCATGGAACCATGAAAGCAACACCGCTCGGGTGGAGGATATGTATTCATTTTCCCCTTAACCAGCTATTGCAAAATGTCTTTCAAAGTCTTGAGGCAGTTCACACCTCTGCCAGCAGTTTGTGAGTTCCCATTTCTCTACATCTTCATCAGTACTTTAGACTATAAAATAAAATAATCGTTTTTCTCGTTACTAGTGAATAATCATGTTTTCATCTATATAGGCGATTCAGGTTTTCTTTTCTCTGTTTTATGCATTTATATCCCTTGCTCATTTTTTCTGTTGGCCTATTTATAACTTGCTGATTTGTATGAATTTTTTACACATACTAGGTTCTGGTTATCTAAATTGCAAATCTTTTTCCAACTGGTGGCTTGTCTATTCACTTTGTTTATGGTGACTTTTCATATAAAAAATTTTGGGACCAAGTGCAGTGGCTCATGCCTGTAATCCCAGCACTTTGGGAAGCCAAGGCAGGAGGATTACTTAAGCCCAGGAATTTGAGACCAGCCTGGGCAATGAAGAGAGACACTGTTTCTACAATCAATCAATCAATCAATCAATAAAAATAAAACATTAGCATGGCATGGTGGGGCACTCCTATAGTCATTGCTACTCAGGAGGCTGAGGCAGGAGAATCGCTTGAGCACAAGAGTTTGGGGCTGCAGTGAGCTGCTGTCCAACACTGCGCTCCAGCCTGGGCGACGGCGTAAGACTTCGTCTCTAAAAATGAAAATGTATGAATAAACAAAGTTTCCCTAATTGTAGCCAAATACATCAGTCTTTCTCTTTCAGTTTTGGGTATGTTTATACAGCAAAAGATATTTTCTTTCTTTTTTTTTTTTTTTTTGAGACAGAGTCTGGCTTTTGTCTCCCAGGCTGGAGTGCAATGGCGCCATCTCGGCTCACTGCAACCTCAGCCTCCAGGGTTCAAGCAATTCTCCTGCCTCAGCCTTTCGAATAGCTGGGACTACAGCTGCCCCCCACCACACCCAGCTACTTTTGCTGTTTTTAGTAGAGACAGGGTTTCACCATGTCGGCCAGGCTGGTCTCGACCTCCTGACCTCAGGTGATCCTCCTGCCTTGGCCTCCCAAAGTGCTGGGATTACAGGTGTGAGCCACTGCACTCAACCTATATTTTCTTCCAAATGTTTTAAAGTTTTGTTTTTGCATTTAGATTTTTCATACATTAGAAAGTAATCTATTTTCTTCCATGCTGAGCGTTAATTTTCCAAGCACCTCTTGCTGAGTAGCCTGTCCTTTCTGCAATGCATCACGCCGGCTCTGCAGTAGCCCGAGTCTCCATATGCCTGAGCCTGCTTTCAGATGCTCTGTTCTGTTCCATTTCCTTTTTCTGTGTGCTTTGCAACATTTCTTTTTTTGCAGGGCAAGTCTCCCAACTATTTTCTTCTTGAATTTGTATGTTCTTAGGTTCAGAAATGTTTATGAAAACTGGTCACTGATTTCTGTTTCCTTTAGGGGTATGACAAAGTATCAGTTAGGAATCTTTCTCTTGCAAGGAGCAAAAAGTGCCTCTGACTATTTTAAGCAAAAAGAAGGGGGGGATGACGGGAAGAATTTTTTCACAAGGATATAAGGCTCACAGAATTGGCAAGAGACTGAGAGATCTGGCTTAGAAAATGGGTCAGATGCAATGCAGTGCCAGGAGAGGAAGCAGAAGGAAGCCTAACCACAAAGCAGCCTGGAACATGGTGGTGCCAGTGCCTTCCACCGCTCGCTCACTGGCTGCAGAGTGGACCCTCAGGATAGTATAACTGAACTGACTTTATAGGTCTTACCTTTTAACATTGGAAGTTGCCCAACAGAGAGGGTGATTTTATGTGATATTGTTCATGTTGAACTACCATGTTTTTTTTTTTTTTTAACTAACCAAAAGACACTGAAATCATGCCATAATCAAGGATGATTGATTTGCTTATTATTTGACTTGACTTGCTCCTCTGTATCTTAGGTTGACAAATAACAAATTCACATCAGCTGCATCAAATGATTTTTATATAGGTTCAAATAGTGGGTCCTGGTCATGGCTATATATTAGCATCACCTGGAAAGCTTTCAAAATTTATTGGTCCCCTCAACCCTCTTAAGACCAATTAAGTTAGAATCCCTGGTGTTGGGACCTGAGCTTCCATATTTTTTTAAAGCTGCTCCTCCTATCCAGTGATGCTCGCAGGGAGACAGTGCTGAGAGTTGTGGGGCTAACAGCAAACAGTTGTGCTAACACCAGTTACAAGTGAGATTGCTTCCATATCCATACTGTTCCTCCATGTTTGGTTTGTACAGTAGCACATCATACAGACTCAAAAGAGGCATTGACAGATTGGACTCTATTTCAAACTTGCATACTTCATAGATGGAAACAAAGGCTGGTAAAAGATCGACATGTTCTTCAGACACACAAATATTCTTGATGAGATGTAACAGGATACAATAGAGTTTGCATAAAATAATGGTGCTTGCAACCAGCTTCTCTCTTGCAGGCAATATTAATATGATTTTTTAAAGTTCTTTATATTCATGAGGAGGGAAAAATTAATTTTGAAGAGAAGTCTAACTGACTCATAGATTTACAAATTTAAGGAGATAAGAGACTCCTTTTGCAAAAGACATAATATACCAAACTTTGTTTCCATCAGGAGAAAACCATGCTGATAGACTTAATTACAGTAAACAGTTCAGCAATTAGGATCTATCACTCAGAACACTATCTGAGTGATTTCGATAGCAAGAGAGCTGCTCCTGAGGTATATTTGTCTTCTTTAAATTTGAGTGATTTAGTTCTTTAGATTGGTTGGAGTTCCTGGCTTTCAAAAGAGGGAATTCTTGGAACCATTCTAAAGAGGTCTTTGGATGACTTCAGAGTAAACCTTAAATCAATCATACATGAAGATCTATGCTTCTATAATGTTTCTAAAAGCCATATTTTGATCAGCATTCTCAGGTATACATATGCTACTGATCCTAAGCATGAGCCCAATAACTGTACCCACTGGTGTGCCACAGATGTTCAATAACCAGTTCTGGGCTGGGCTTGTCAGCACATGCCTTTAATGCTTTGGGAGGCCGAGACTACTCTGGGCAACATAGTGAGACCAACGTAGTGAGACCATGTTTGTACAAAAAAACAACAAAAAAATGGGGTGTAGTAGTGTGTGCTTGTAATCTTTTTTTTTTTTTAGAATAAAAAGAATGAAAGAGAGAAAGAAAGAGGAAGAGATTTTAGAAAAAGAGAGAAAAGGAGAAAGAAAGAAACAGCAAAAGAAAGAAAAAAAGAATGAAAGAGAAAGAAAGAGGAAGAGATTTTA
>CAUYQU010071495.1:0-26348 GCA_963574635.1 Cheracebus regulus | reverse complement strand
TGTTTTCAAGTAACAAAGTCCCAGGTTTTAGGAAGGTGAAAGGTCAGCTACATATTGCTTCTTTGGTAAGTGGCAGATTTAGTATCATTGCTTTATGCTTACAAAACATTAATTTCATATGTTTGTTGGCTGCATAAATGTCTTCTTTTGAAAAGTGTTTGTTCATATCCGTTGCCCACTTTTTGATGGGGATGTTTGTTTCTTTCTTGTAAATTTGTTTTAGTTCTCTGTAGATTCTAGATATTAGCCCTTTATCTGATGGGTGGAATGCAAAAAATTTTTTCCATTCCGTTGGTTGCTAAAGTTAATTCAATATTAAATAATGACATTGAAAAATTATTGGCTAAAATTAATATAAATAAAATGTTTGTCTTTGGTCTGTTTTAATAAGTGCTGCTACTACAGAATACAAAATAGAGATTTGGTCCCTTACCTATTTGATTCAGTATAAGAATGTAGGTTTTTGCAATAAATCTTAATAATTCTAACTTTACATTAATATACTCCAAGAAATATTTTAATTTTAAAAAATGGTATATGTTATCAAATGGTTCTGGGAGTGCCTGGATAATTTGAAAATCATATGAAAATATTTAAAAATCTACTTGAATTTTCAGAGATATTTAAAAGGTGTAATACCTGATGTATTTCCAGTTTTCAAATCTTGTAATCTTACTGTATTTTATATTGATATGTTTATTTTATAATTTTCTTAATTCTTCTGGAAGTTAAAATGTGCGCAGCTGTGAGGTAATGGCTATTTTATTTTACCAAAGCTCATGAGAAATTGGGGTTCTACGTTAGACACAATGAATGTAAGGGTGCTCATTTCATATACATTAAGACTGAATAACAACCCATAAGTCAAAATTTAAGCATTTCCTAAGAATATAAAGAAATTAAAATTTCATCAGCATTTATTTAATTTAAGATCAAAATCAAGACCAGGCACAGTGGCTCATGCCTGCAATCCCAACACTTTGGGAGGCCAAGGCAGGCGGATCACCTGAGGTCAGAAGTTCGAGACCAGCCTGACTAGCAAGGCAAAACCCCGTCTCTACTAAAAGTACAAAAATTAGCCAGGTGTGGTGGTGAACACCTGTAATCTCACCTATTCAGAGGCTGAGGCAGGAGAATCACTTGAACCTGGGAGATGGAGGTTGCAGTGAGCCAATATCGTGTCACTGAACTCCCGCTTGGGTGACAAGTGTGAGACTTCATCACCAAAATCAAAACAAAAAGAATATCAAAATCAAAATCAGAGATATATATTTAAAAGGGAAAATATTTTTTATCTATCTTAAAACCTTATCAACTTGGGCAGGAGCTGGGGATGGATTTCAATGTATAAAAAAAAATCATATATTATACACAACTTGAATTTAGGAAATTTTACCCTCCAGAAGTTATCGAATCATTGACACTATACTACATAGAGTTTTATTCACTTCATTAGAATTACCAACAAGATGGAGAATTTCAACCTAAATATCTGTCGATAGAAAACACTAGTCGAATAAATCAGGCCTCAGTGATCTGACACCTTAATAATTAATTGTCTGTGTGAATGATAGGCTGCTATTCAAAAGACAGTGGGTTTGCAAAATTTTTTTCTGAATCTGTCAGCTGCCTTTTCTTGTTTACTTTTGCTTTTGTTGCCTTTTTGAGGCTATTGATAATATATCCCTGATGCTGACACTTTTTCAGGTGACAGATCAGTGATTCCCGCTGAGCCATTATGAGACTTGAACCCAATTTGTGTCATTTATTTGGCTTTCTGGAACATTTGAAATCTGAAATTTATTTGGCTTTCTGGAACATTTGAAATCTGATGATGACATATCTTCTGTCACAAAACCTACCCAACAATGGTTGATAGTTGACCCTCCCTCCCTAATATCTTCCCTATCCATGGCAGTTTGGTCATTATTCATTAAATAGAGCTTTCTCATAAAAGAATCATATCTTCTCAACTTTTTATGAGTGATTATCAGGATTAAAGATTGAGAGGTTAAATATGTGTGTGTATGTACTTTTGTTTGTATTTTATAAGTTTTTTCTTAACTTATAATTTTAGGGGAACAAGTGCTGGTTTACTACATAGGTAAATTTGTGTCGTGGGGGTTTGTTGTACAGAATATTTCATCACCCAGGTATTAAGCCTAGTACCACCCATTAGTTACTTTTCCTAATCCTCCTTGTCCCACCCTCCATTCTCCGAAAGGCCCCAGTGTTTGTTATATGGATAGTAAAAAGAGGAAATAGGACTAGACCTTTTTTATTTTTAAAATTAAATTATACAGTGAAGTACCAATTTCAATGTTTAGAATAAAATTATATTTTGTTTAAATAATAAAGAAAAAATATATAGTTCACTTGAAATACAGTGTCAAAATAATAGTGTCAAAATAATACAGTGTCAAAATATAAGATTATTTAAAATACATGCAGTTTTCTGAAATGTACATATATATCTCTATTTAATGTATGCATAATGGTATCTAGGAATCACAAAGCACATTTTATTTCTTCATTGTGTAATGCATCAAAATGCATTATTATTGGAATTAATTTTTCAAAACCATGGGTGACAGCAATTAATAGTCTAAGTATTTTGGACATATTGCTGCTGTGTAAAAGTTAAGGAAGATAATATCAAAGAACAAATGATTTGAGTAGTTTTGGCAACAAACGTGTGAGGATAAAGTAGTATAAAGTGAATAAACTAATATTATAGCTTATAATCCTACCTGAAAGAGAGAAAATTAACATTAAATTGCTATTCAGCTGGTTGTCAATCTGATTTCACTCCTGCTATGGCTTTATTTCATTAGGAATTTATTTTGCACAAGATAAATTTTTAAATTTCTTTCACAAGATTTTTTAATTAAAATATATTTAGATATTGAATCATATTATTTAAAAATACCATAAAAAGAAAAATAATATAATACCTATCATTGTTTGAGGCATATATAACTACAATTAATCAAGAACTATTTAGTTAAAATTGATTTTATTTGGGTAAACATACAATCTCAGAAAACAAATAGCTTTTTTTTTCCCTCTTTTATAACATCTAAGTGCATTTAGCCGAACAATCTTATTTAAGGAAATTACTGGTTAAAATGAAGCTTCTTATCTGGACGATCATCCTTAAAAGTTTTCAATTCTTTTAACTTACAAGATGGTTTAAAATAAATGTCATAATTTGAAACAAGAACTTCATAAACAAATGATTACGTTAATGATGTATTAGTTCTATGTAAATTTAATATTTCTGAAAGGACTTATCTCAAAGACAGTAGGATTCAAAATTTTATATTTTTGTCCTCTACAGTAATGACTCTTCAATACATTTCCCACCAATGCCCCTTGTTTGTGAACTCATTTTTAGAGGATGATAGACCTTCACCTTTCCTGTAGGACTATTAATACTTTCAAGAAGAACAAAGAACTTTTACCTTTTCAGATCTCAGGGGACCACTGCTCTCTCTTTGTTTCATCAAAGGTGAGAACTGAGGTAGGTACATTTAATCACAAGCCATATCAGGAATATCTTCTGAGACCAAAGTGAACCTAAAGCCTCACTTCAGGCTCTTAAGTAGGTTACTGGACTTTACTGGTTGGTAAAGAATTGTGACATCAGTTCTTATCAGTTCTTATTGTGGGAGTATTGAGACATAAGGCAATATAGTTTTAAAATAGAATAGTATAGTTTTACAAAAGCTACACCTTCAAAACTGAATATAACAACAAATCAATTACCACACAGTTTAGAAACAATACTAGATTATACTATAATAAAATATTTACGTATGTTATGTCATTTAATTGTCACAATAGTCAATAAAGAACATTTTTTACAAATGAGAACAAAGAAAAATTAAAATCAGTTTTTAAGGATAATGAACAACCTAGAACTTAAAGTCAGGTAAGTTTAACTAGAAAATAATTACCTTTTCACTCTGTAGCATGGTATTCCTTATTTTTAGGATTTGGTAATGAACATAAATGTCATTCAGAAGTTCAATTGAACACAATTAAAATATTACTAAAAATGTTCAGTTTTAGTGTATTAAAGAAGTAACAAATAGGAAGTCTAACTGTCTCAGTGTGATTTTTTGTCACTTTGTATTAAAATAAACATAAAGTGTATGCACTTGAGGCTAATTTTGGTCCAAAATACTGTTCAGACTGTGGCTAATTCACCCACGTCAACTCTATCAGAATTTTTTTCCCATCATTTTGTTTTACTGGTGGCATTGTATAGAGGCACTTAATTTCAACCAATGAAAATACTGCAATATTTGAATTATAAGTGTATTAAAACAAATAATGTGGGCATCACTACTAAATGAAAAGCCTCTCTTACAATAAAGTGAATGAATCCAAGGCATTTTAAAAACGAAAGTGCAAATTAATCTTCAAGAGCATCAATATCTGGTTCTTGTTTTCCTAGGAGAGAAGCAGTCAATAGCGCTTTTGTGGTTAGGTGAGACATATTATGATCACACCAGTAAATGCTTCTTATTTATCTTGGGTGGTTTGAGTTGAGTTTTTGTTATTTTTGCCAGATATTTGTCTTAGCAACATAAGCCAGATACTAGTCCTGCTGTTAAGTTCTCAAGCCCAAGATATATTTTCTCTTTTACAGTTTACAAATATTATAATATTTAATAAACTGCATTAATAATATTTGAGACCTAGTGAGCAGAACTAGTCCTTCAGCAAATAATTATCTGAACACATTTCCAGTGATTTCAGGAATGCTGAAAATGATAAGTAACCATCAATATAATTATCTGCATTTATAAACTGTTATGTTATAATAAAAGAAAAACATAAACAACAACTTATGAATTGAAAAATATCAGAATGCTGAAGTTAAAAAAGTAATATCATTTTAGACAGAAAAAACACCTCCTTTTATTAAAAATAATAATTAATGGGGAAAATCAAAGGTCTTATTCAGTAAGACCTGAGAACTTAAAGGCAGTAGATAATAACACTGATGGAAACTATGACAGTGGGACTGTAGAAAACAGCTATACGTATATTAAATTATTTTATGTATAAAAAAAGTAGAATAGAGAAACAAGTAAAAGTATCAAGAAGTCACATCTCATCAGATGTGGCTCATATGAGTCACATATCGTCTCGGTCCTTTGTCTCCAGAATTATAGGGCTTTCTAAATAAAAACATAAACAGAAAAAAATATCTCTGTAGATAGAATACTCAATTTAAAATACTTTGAATTAAGATGTGTTATAAAAGTGAGGCAGTTGGATTTAGATAGGAGCTGTGATAAGAAGCCATTAAGATCGCCCCCAATTATCTGACAATATACCGATATTGGCAATCTTTAATACTTTTCTCCTGTTGAGTGTAGCTTGGATATGCCATTTGGTTTTCACTTATGCAATACTGCCTAAGTGATGAGATATCATTTTCCTGATTGCATTACAAACAACTTCTGTCTCGCTAACAGCAGACTCCATTGACTGATTCCTTTGCAGGCTTTGATGAAATAAGTCAAAATATGGGAAAGCCCACTTAGTAGGAATTAGAGAATAGTCTCTGACAACCAGGCAGCAAAAACCTGAGGCATTCAGCCTGTCACTGTGCAAATAATTGAATCTTAACATTTATATGAGTGTCAGTGGATCTTTCCCCAGTCAAGATTCTGATGAAACGCATCCCAAGAATGTCCAACCTGCCGTCCGTGGATCCAGAAGGCATGTGGTCCAGATGGCAAATCCTTGGGCTCCCCTGAGCCACATTAGAAGAAGAATTGTCTTGGGCCACACATATAGTACAACAAGAATAGCTGACACACTGAAAAAAAAATCATGAAAAAAATCTCATAATATTTTAAGAAAGTATATTAATTTGTGTGGAGGCTGCACTGAAAGCCCTCTGGACTGCATACTGTCTGGATCCACAAGCCGCAGATTGGATGAGTTTGTTTGAAGATTCCGTTTCTATGTTCTTATTGACAAAATATCCCTCAAGCAGAAGTCAAGACTCACTTCCAATTGCTTCCCTTGCATCAAGTAGCACACTGAATGTTGTCCAATACATGATCACAAACATTGCAATTTTCATTCTTATTTTCTACTTGCTTGTGTCAAGAAATTAATTTTGGCACTTGTTAAATTCTGATAGAGATATCTGAAAATCTGAGTAATATTTCCATGGGCTCAGCATAATGCAGTCTTTCTATTCTGTAGTTACTACAAGGCAAATCAACTTCTGAAAAATATAGTGAATCAATGTTACTTAGTATTCAGCCTCATCACTTAATTTTTTGAAATGTAACTAGAGCTATGAAGTTCTAATGGAGTACAGCCTGTATACTCTATTGTTTCTTTGTAGTAAAGAAAAGCATGCCCTTTTAGATATGCCTTTCTTTAAGTATTATAATTTTCTGTCGCCTTCTGATATTTGTAAGTGGTCATTCTTTTGTCTCTTTCCTTATAGACACTTTCTGTATCGGCAAATACCCCTTTTCTTTTTTCTTTTAACTTTTATTTTAGGTTCGGGGTACATGTGAAGGTTTGTTATATAGGTAAACTCAAGTCACAGGGGTTTGTTGTACAGATTATTTCATCACCCAGGAATTAAGCCCAGTACCCAATAGTTATCTTTTCTGATCCTCACCTTCCTCCCACCCTCCACTCTCAAGTAGACCCTAATGTCTGTTGTTTCCTTCATTGTGTTCATAAGTTCTCATTATTTAGCTCCAATTTATAAGTGAGAACGTGCAGTATTTGGTTTTCTATTCCAGTACTAGTTTGCTGAGGATAATAGCCTTTAGTTCTATCCATGTTCCCACAAAGCACATGATCTCATTCTTTTTTTATGACTAAATAGTATTACATGGTACATCTGTACCACATTTTTTCTATTCAATCTGTCACTGATGGTCTTTTAGGTTGATTCCATATCTTTGCTATTGTGAATAGTGCTGCAGTGAAAAATCAGGCACATGTGTCTTTATGGTTGAATTATTTACAGTCCTCTGGGTATACCCCCAGCAATGGAATGGCTGGAACAAATGGTAGTTCTGCTTTTAGCTCTTGGAGGATTTCCATACTGCTTTGTACACTGATTGAAATAATTTACACTCCCACCAGCAGGGTATACGTGGCTTTTTTTTCTGCACAACCATGCCAGCATCTGTTATTTTTTTACCTTTTAATAATAGGTATTTTAACTAATGTGAGATGGTATTGCATTGCGGTTTTGATTTAAATTACTCTAATGATCAGTGACACTGAGCATTTTTTCAAGTGCTTGTTGGCCACATATATGTCTTCTTTTGGAAGTTCTGTCTGTCCCCGGCATTTGCCTACTTTTAATGGGGTTGTTTTTCTCTTGCAAATTTATTTAAGTTCCTTAGAGGTGCTGATTATTAGACCTTGATCAGATGCATAGTTTGCAAAAATTTTCTTCCATTCTGTAGGTTGTCTGTTTACACTGTTATTAGTTTCTTTTGCTATGCAGAAGCTTTTAAGTCTAATTAGATCCCAGTTGTCAATTTTTACTTTTATTGTGATTGCTTTTGTTGTCTTTGTCGTGAAATTTTTGCTGTTTCTATGTACAGGATGGTATTGCCTAGGTTGTCTTCCAGGAGTTTTATAGTTTTGGGTTTTACATTAAAATCTTCAGTCCATGTTGAGTTGATTTTTGGATATTGTGTAAGGAAGGGGTCCAGCTTCAGTCTTCCGCATATGGCATGGCTAACCAGTTATCCCAGTAGCATTTATTGAAGAAGGAGTCTTTTCTCTATTGCTTATCTTTGTCAGCTTTGCCAATGATCATGTGGTGGCAGTGCAGGTGTGCAGCTTTATTTCTGGGTTCTGTATTCTGTTACATTGGTCTATGTGCCTGTATGTGTAACAGTACTATATTGTTTTGGTTACTGTAGCCCTGTAGCAGAGATTGAAGTCAGGAAACATGATGCCTCTAGCTTTGTTCTTTTTGCTTAAAATGGACTGGCTAGTCAGGATTTTTTTGGTTCCGTATGAATTTTAAATTTTTTTTTCTCTGCGAAGAATGTAATTGATAGTTTGATAGAAATAGCATTGAATCTATCAATTGCTTTGGGCAGTATGGCTATTTTAATTTGATAAAAATCAATTTATTGACTCTGTTCATTCATGACCATGGGATGTTTTTCCATTTGTTTGTGTCTTCTCTGATTTCTTTGAGCAGTGTTTTGTAATTCCAATTGTAGAGAACTTTCACCTCCCTGGTTAGCTATATCCCTAGGTATTTTATTCTTTTTGTGGCAGTTGTGAGTGGGATTGCCTTTCTGATTTGGCTCTAGGCTTGTTTTTTTTTTTTGGTGTCTAGGAATGCTAGTGATTTTTGTATATTGATTTTGTATCCTGAAACTTTGCTGAAGTTGTTTATCAGCTGGAAGAGCTTCCTCTTTTTCTACTTTCTAATTTATTTCATATTTTAGATATTGTAATCGAATTTATATCATTGTTTCTTTTGTTATTATACTGTTTGATACTTCTCAAGGGGGGAAAAAAGAGTTTTTAGATTTATGGATTTCTGTTTTCCCAAATCATATTGTGTAAATTATGCCTGGGCCAATCCCCATGAGAATGAGCTAAACATTAGTGCCAGACTAGCATTGGCCATGATTCATTATGTAAAAGCAAGAAAGTTTCAGACTATTGCTTGGGTGAAAGCTGAATCACATTACATTGGAACAAACTTTCAAGAATCAATGAGGTTCTTCTTCCTCAATTCTAACCTCAGAATCCAGAGAGGATGTGAAATTCTAGATGAAAATTTCTGCCAAGAAGAAATAGTGAGTATACAAAAAGTGAGGTTGCAAGAGGAGTCTTACAAATTAGGGAGAAGTAATCAGGCTGTTTAAAGGAGCCCAAATTGCATTTCTCTGTCATACAAAGTACAATGAATTGAAAAACAAAAGCAATATTCACATGTAAATTAGATAAATATCCTGAAAAATGTAATGGGAGATATAAGTACGGAGGGAGAAAAATAGTCTCAAAATGTTTTAGGAAAAAAGGAAAATACTAGATATGAGAAAATATTTTATGAATGAGATTATTAACAAACTTGATCCCACCAAAAGATAATTTTACAAACTAGAAAATTAGGTGACAGATTTTTTTTCTCCATCATGCCTTGGAAATGTATTAGAAATGGGAATTTTTATGAGAAAATTCAACTCAGAAATGTAGAAGAGAAAGTGTCAGTATTTATTTTACAGGAATACCAGAATGAATAAATATATTAATGCAATGGGGATATTTTGTAATAGTATCTGAAGATGTGCATGAATTTAAGAAACAAAGGGCCTCAGTTTGTAAATATCACATAGAATAACAAAATATAGAGGTGCAATACATAATATTAAAGATGATATTACAAATGGGAAGTTTAAAACTTGAAGTCTGACAGTCTGATGTAGAATATCATCATTGGGCACAATGATGTTGTTCCAGTACATAGTAGAGTGACCTTAACAAATAACAATGTAGTGTATATGTTAAGATAGACAGAAGCAAAGATATTAAATGTTATCACTAGAAAAAAATGATATTTAAAGTGATTAATATAATCACTCTGATTTAATCATTATACAATTTGTACAGCTATGAAAACATCACATCATACTCAATAAATATATATAACTGTTATAAGCCAATTATACATTTCAAAATATTTAATTAAAAAAGCAAAATATCAGTATCCTTATTAAAAGAATTCTAAAGAAAAGTAAAATACAAATAGAGAAGTGGATTTAAGGTATTAAGCAACAATATCCCTAATTAAAGGTGAGAATACCACATCTTTGTTCTTAAGACCACAAAAAAATGTAAGGCTGAGTTAAAGGATGCCCTCTTTTTAGTGATAATAAAATATAAGTACAGTCACACCTTAACATGGAGATAAATTCTGAGAAATATGTCATTAGGCAATTTTGTCATTGAACGAACATTACAGAGTGTACTTACACAACCCAAGATGGGATAGCCTACTACATACCTAGGCTATATGGCATAGCATATGGCTCTTAGGCTACAAACTTGTACAGCATGACACTGGTCCTAATATTGTAAGTAATATTAACACAATAGTAAGTATTTGTGTACATAAACATATATAAACATAGAAATTTCTAAGTACAGCAAGAATATTGTATTTTCATTTAAGTGATAAAGTTGTACATCTGTACAGGACACTTACCAAAAATGGAACTTGATGGAGTAGTAGATGCTCTGAGTGGGTCATGAGTAAATTTGAAGGCCTAGGACATTACTGTACACTACTGTAGACTTCAACTCTGTACACAAAGACTACACTAAATTTATAAACAATAGTGTTCTTTCTTTAATAAACAATTAATTTTAGCTTACTACAACTTTTGTACTTTATAAACTTTCTACGTCTTTTAACTTTTTATACTTCTGTAATATCAGTTTAAACAAACTTTAGTTTGTATAAATAAATTTAGTCTGCTTCATTTATTAGAGTTTTACATTATACACCTGTAAAAAGTATTTTTGCAACCTATACTATTATCTTTCTTTCTACTTTTAATTTTTTTATCTTTTGTTTTAACTTTTTAAACTTTTTTGTTACAAACTAAGACACACACACATTTGCCTAGGCCTCCACAGGGTCAGGATTATCAATATTGCTGCCTTTCACCTCCACATCTTGTCCCACTGGAAGGTCTTCAGCAACAAAAACACACATGGAGCTGTCACATCCTGTGACAACAGTGCCTTCTGAAATACTTCCAGAAGGACTTGCCTGAGGTTGTTTTACAATTAACATTTTTTTTCAATAAGCAGAAGGAGTACCCTCTAAAATGATAAAAATTATAGTATAATAAATATATAAGATGGTACAATTATTTATTATTATTACCAAATACTATATATTACACATAATTGTATGCACTATACTTTTATACAACTGGCAGCACGATAGGTTTGTTTATACTAGCATCACCAGCAAGATGTGAGTAATGTGTTCTGCTGATGTATGATCACTATAATGTCTCTATATGAAAGGACTTTTTCAGGTCCATATAGATGTCATCCAAGGTTGACTGAAATGCCATTATTTGGTGCATGGCTGTATATGAATAATAAGACAAAAGCTAAAATCTAGAAATTGAAGAAACATGGTTCTCTATCTATCTAGCTACCTACCTGTGTATTCATCTATATCTATCATCTATCTAGTTTATTTAGTCAAAGAATCAGAATCTTCAGATTTAAGGTAGGTTACAGAGAATTTCCATAATTTTGTATTCTTTTAAGTGTAAGGATACAATAAAGATATGATCAAGGCATATAAAACCTCAGAGGATTTACTACATTAAAATCTTTGAAAATTCTGAGAGTAATTTTATAAGTAAGAAGAAATATATATCAAATTGGAAACAATGTGTGTGCATATATAAAACAAAGTATTCTCTTAGCAATAAATTCAATGCTGGATTTTTTTCAAATTCATTGTTTTATGATAATCAGTGTGCAAAAGACCTGATGATGTATTTTCATTGATAACTCCTCTATTTATAAATGAACAAGCATGCATGGTCATTTCTATTTTTTTTTAATTTTTAATGTTTGCGGGTATATAGTAAATGTGTATACTTATGGGACACAGGAAATACTTTGATATAAACACAATGCATAATAATCACATCAGGGTAAATGGAGTATCCATCACCTCAATTACATCCTTTCTTTGTGTTAGAGATAATCCAATAATATTCTTTTAGTTATTTTTAAATGTACAATAAATTACCATTGACTGTAAAAAAAATAAAAAATAAATAAAAAATAAAAATAAAATATTGATGAGTCTCCCTCTCCAGTAAAGATATAAAAACATTATCAAAATCTAAATCTTTCACTATGAAAACCAAAACAATCTATATAAGCTACAGAATCACATTGTTTTATTTATTTATTTTTACCCAGGAGAGATTTAGGAATCAAAAGCCTGTAAATAAACTAAATTGCAAAAGGGATAGTCCCTGATATGAGAGAATATGAGAGATAGATAGATATCACTGATAATATAGCTTAAAAATTCAGAAAAAAATTGTTGACAGAAGTGAATGTAAGAAGTAGAGCCACAATCCTAAACTCTATGTATCTGCTGGAACAACTAGGCAAAATAGTGAACATGCATGTAAGACATGCAAACATTATTATCCATAATGACCAAAGAATGATCTGATTGTGACAAAATAGAAATAAAACACCTACATACCCTTCATCTATTAAAACTATTAAATAGTAAAACAAACAAACAAACAACAAACACTTCAAGCTTTACCAGTGAACTTTGCAAACATTTCAGGAAGAAATAAGGCAAATGCCCTGTAAAGTTTAAGAAAAGAAACAACTTCACAATCACATTATGAGGCAAGCATAAATGTGATTTCAATAACTGACAAAGTAATTTCAAGACAACAGAATTATGGAAGAATATACTTCACAAACCATAACACAATAATTTATTATAAAATATTAGACAACTAGATTTGTTAACATAAAAAGAAATCATACATCATGAGAGGGCTTTACCTGAGAAATGCAAGTTCAGTTTACCATTTTTAAAACAATAAAAATAGTTCATGACAGTTAAGTATAAAAACAAAACATATGCTCTTCTCTGTTGATGTAGAAAAAAATTACTAGACAAAACATAGCACCTATTCATGAGAAAGAGAACTTCTTAAAAGAACATGCTTGAAAATGTTACTGCTATTATGATACTTAAGGGTTAGGCATTAAGGACTTTTTCTCAAAGACTGACAACAGGAAGGTCTCCTTTCAAAACTCCACTCAATGTCTTATTGGAAAACCTAGCAACTGCAATAAGTCAAGGGGAAAAATTCGTGAATATCGAAATGAAATAAATGAAGCTATGTTTTTCAAATGAAATATGTTTATATAGAGATGCAATGAAATGTCTGCAATATATTAAAATAAAACTCCTACAACAAATACATACATAAACAATTACTGCTTTACCTAAGGAACAAAAATGAAATTTATAGAAATGTATCTAACAATAGATTTCCAAGACCTGTAGCAATAAACATACTAATATTGAAGAGAAACTAAAAATCTAAACAAATGAAGACTTACAGATTTCTTAATTAGCAGTTTAATAAATAGAAATACTGTCTAAATTCAAACAAAAGGCAATTGCAAGATGAGTACACAAGATCCAGCAATATACCATATACAAAAATTATCATCAAAAATAAAGTTACATAAAAGGATGCAAAGAAACTAGTATATAATTTCACCAAAAAGCAAGAATAATTTTTAAAAACACATTTTAAGACAAAATGCATAAAAAAAATAAAAACAAAATTTATACTAAGAAATAAACAATAGTTTAATAAAATATAAAAAAACAGGAGGTGGCTGGCAAGGTGGCCAAATAGGAACAGCTCCAGCCTGCAGCTCCCACTGAGATCGACACAGAAGACAGGGGATTTCTGCATTTCCAACTGAGGTACCCCGCTCACCTCACTGGGACTGGTTAGACAGTGGGTGCAGTCCACAGAGGGTGAGCCAAAGCAGTGCAGCATCACCTCAACCGAGAAGTGCAAGGGGTCAGGGAACTCTCTCCCCTAGCCAAGAGAAGCTGTGAGAGACTGTGTCATGAGGGACAGTCTATTCTGGCCCAGATACTATGCTTTTCCCATGGTCTTCATAACCTGCAGACCAAGAGATTCCCTTGGGTGCCTATGCCACCAGGGCCCTGGGTTTCAAGCACAAAACTGGGCGGTCATTTGCGCAGACACCAAGATAGTTGCGGGAGTTTTTTTTTTTTTTTGCATATCCCAGTGGCACCTGGAATACCACGAGACAAAATTGTTTACTCCCCTGAAAAGGGGGCTGAAGCCAGGGAGCCAAATGGTCTACGTCAGGAGACCCCCACCTCCACAGAGCCCAGCAAGATAAAATTCACTGGCTTTAAATCGTCGCAGCCAACACAGCAGTCTGAAGTCAACCTGCGATGATGGAGCTTGGTTGGGGGAGGGGTGACCACCATTACTGAGGCTTCAGTAGGCAGTTTTCCCTTCACAGTGTAAACAAAACTGCCAGGAAGTTAGAACTGGGCAGAGCCCACTGAAGCTCAGTAAAGACTGTAGCCAGACTGCCTCTCTAGATTCTCTCATTCCAGACTGCCTTTCTAGCCTCTCTGGGCGGAGCATCTCTGAAAACAAGTCAGCAGCTCCAGTGAGGGGCTTATAAATATAATTCCAACTTCCCTGGGACAGAGCACCCGAGGAAAGGGGCAGCTGTGGGTTCAGCTTCAGCAGACTTAAAATTCCTGCCTGGTTGCTCTGAAGAGATCAGCAGATACCCCAGGAAAGCACTCGAGCTCTGCTAAGAACAGATTGCATCCTCAAGTGGGTCCCTGACCCCTATGCCTCCTGACTGGGAGACACCTCCCAGCAGGGGTTGACAGACATCTCATAAAGGAGAGCTCTGGCTCACATCTGGTGGGTGCCCCTCTGGGACAAAGCTTCCAGAGGAGGGAACAGGCAGCAATTTTGGCTGTGGCGCAGCCTCCACTGGTGATACATAGGCAAACAGGTTTTGGAGTGGACTACCAGCAAACTCCAGTGGATCTACAGAAGAGGGGCATGCTTTTTGGAAGGAAAACTAACAAACAGAAAGGAATAGCATCAACATCAACAAAAAGGAAGTCCACACAAAAACCCCATTCGAAGGTCACCAACATCAAAGACCAAAGGTAGATAAATCTATGAATATGAGGAAAAACCAGTGCAAAAAGGCTGAAAATTCCAAAAACTAGAATGCCTCTTCTACTACAAAGGATCGCAATTCCTTGCTAGCAAGCAAACAAAACTGGATGGAGACTGAGTTTGATGAGCTGACAGAAGCAGCTTCAGAAGGTGGGTAATTACAAACTCCTCTGAGCTAAAGGAGCATGTTCTAACCCAAAGCAAAGAAGCTAAGAACCTTGAAAAAAGGTAAGAGGAATTGCTAACTAGTATAACCCGTTTAGAGAAGACCATTAATGACCTGATGGTGCTGTAAAACACAGCACGAGAACTTTGTGATGCATACACATGTATCAATAGCTGAATTGATCAAGCAAAAAAGGATATCAGAGATTGAAGATCAACTAAATGAAATAAAGTGTGAAGACAAGACTAGAGGAAAAAGAATAAAGAGGAAAGAACAAAGCCTTAAAGAAATATGGGACTATGTGAAAAGACGAAACCTATGTTTGATTGGTGTACCTGAAAGTGACAGAGAGAATGGAACCAAGTTGGAAAACACTCATGAAGATATTATCCAGGAGAATTTCCTTAACCTAGCAAGACAAGCCAACATTAAAATTCAGGAAATACGAGAACACTACAAAGATACTCCTCATGAAAAACAACCCAAAGACACATAATCATTAGATTCGCCAAGGTTGAAATGAAGGAAAAACTGTTAAGGGCAGCCAGAGATAAAGGTAGGGTTGCCCCAAAAGGGAAACCCATCAGACTAACAGGGGATCTCTCTGCAGAAACCCTATAAGCCAGAAAGACTGGGGGCCAATATTTAACATTCTTAAAGACAAGAATTTTCAATTTAGAATTTCATATTCAGCCAAACTAAGCTTCATAAGTGAAGGAGAAATAAAATCCTTTACAGACAAGCAAATGCTGAGAGATTTTGTCTTCACCAGGCCTACCTTAGAAGAGCTCTTGAAGGAAGCACTAAATATGGAAAGAAAAAACTGATACCAGCCACTGCAAAAACATACCAAATTGTAAAGACAGTTGACACTATGAAGAAACTGCATCAACTAACGGGCAAGACACAACATACCAGAATCTCATGGACACAGCTAAAGCAGTGGTTAGAGGGAAATTTATAGCATTAAAGGCCACAGGAGAAAGCGAGAATGATTTAAAATTGGCACCCTAACATCATAATTAAAAGAACTAGAGAAGCAAGGGCAGACAAATTTGAAAACTAGCAGAAAACAAGAAATAACTAAGATCAGAGCAGAACTGAAGGAGATAGAGACAGGAAAAATCCTTCAAAAAAAATAAATGAATCCAGGAACTGGATTTTTGAAAAGATTAACAAAATAGTTAGACTGCTAGCCAGACTAAAAAAGAAGAAAAGAGAGAATAATCAAATAGACACAATAAAAACTAATAAATGACCACAGATTCCCACAGAAATACAAACTACCATCAGAGATTACTAAAAATACCTCTATGCAAATAAACTAGAAAACCAAGAAGACATGGATAAATTCCTGGACACATAAGCCCTCTCAAGACTAAACCAGGAAGAAGTTGGATGCTGAATAGACCAATGACAAGTTCTGAAATTGAGGCAATAATTAATAGTCTACCAACCAAGAAAAGCCCAAGAACTGATGGATTCACAATCGAATTCCACCAGAAGTAAAGAGGAACTGGTAGCATTTCTTCTGAAACGATTCCAAACAATAGAAAAAGAGAGAATCCTCCCTAATTCATCCTGCTACCAAAACCTGGAAGAGACATAAAAAAAGAAAATTTCAGGTCAATATCCCTGATGAACATCTATGTGAAAAATCCTCAATAAAATATTGGCAAACCAAACCCAACAGCATGTATTCTTATCCAGCATAATCAAGTCAGCTTCCTTCCTGGGATGCAAGGCTGGTTCAACATATGCAAATCAATGAACCTAATCTATCACATAAACAGAATCAATGACAAAAACTACCTGATTATCTCAAAGATGCAGAAAGGCCTTTGAGAAAATTCAACACTCCCCAAAAAAACCTCTCAATAAAGTAGATACTGATGGAATGTATCTCAAATTAACAAGAGCTATTAATGACAAACCCAACAAGCAGTAACATACTGAATGGGCAAAAGCTGGAAGCATTCCCTTTGAAAACCAGCACAAACAAGGATACCCTCTGTCACCCCTCCTATTCAACATAGTATTGGAAGTTTTGGCTAGGGCAATCAGGCAAGAGAAAGGAAAAAGGGTATTCAAATAGGAAAAGAGGAAGTCAAATTGTCTCCATTTGCAGATGACATGATTGTATATTTAGAAAACTTCATTGTCTCAGCCCAAAATCTCCTTAAGCTGATGAGCAACTTCACCAAAGTCTCAGGACACAATATCAATGTGCAAAAATCACAGTTCCTATACACCAGTAATAGACAGAGAGCCAAATCATGAGCAAACTCCCATTCACAATTGCTACAAAGTGAATAAAATACCTCAGATTACAACTTACAAGGGTTGTGAAGGACCTCTTCAAGGAGAACTACAAACCACTGCTCAATGAAATAAGGGAGGACACAAATAAATGGAAAAACATTTCATGCTCATGGATAGGAAAAATCAATATCATCAAAATGACCATACTATTCGAACTAATTCCTAGAATCAATGCTATTCCCATTGAGCTACCATTGACTTTCTTCATAGAATTAGGAAAAGTTACTTTAAATTTTATATGGAACCAAAAAAGAGCCTGTATAGTCAAGACAATCCTAAGCAAAAAGAACAAACTGGAGGCATCATACTACCTGACTTCAAACTGTACTACATTGCTACAGTAACCAAAACAACCTGGTAATGGTACCAAAACAGATAGAGACCAGTGAAACAAAACAGAGGCCTCAGGAATAATGTCACACATCTATGACTGTATGATCTTTGACAAACCTGACAAAAACAAGCAATGAGGAAATAATTCCCTATTTACTAAATGGTGTTGGGGAAAACTGGCTAACCATATGCAGAAAACTGAAACTGAACCCCTTCCTTACACTTTATACAAAAATTAACTCAAGGTGGAATAAAGACTTAAACATGAGTCCTAAAAATCAAAAAAACCCTAGAAGAAAACCTAGTCAATAACATTCAGGACATAGGCATCGGCAATGGCTTCATTACTAAAACACCAAAAGCAATGGCAACAAAAGCCAAAATTGACAAATAGGATTTAATCAAACTAAACAGCTTCTGTACAGCAAAAGAAGCTGTCATCAGAGTGAACAGGCAACCTACAGAATGGGAGAAAAATTTTGCAATCTATCCATCTGACGAAGGGCTAATATCTAGAATCTATGAGGAATTTAAACAAATTTGCAAGAAAAAAACAACCCCATCAACAAGTGGGCAAAGGATATAAACAGACACTTCAAAAAAAGACCTTTATGCAGCCAACAAACATGAAAAACAGCTCATCATCACTGGTCATTAGAGAAATGCAAATCAAAACCACAGTAACATACAATCTCATGCCAGTTAGAACAGTGATCATTAAAAAGTCAGGAACCAACAGATTCTGGAGAGGATATGGAGAAATAGGAACACTTTTACACTGTTGTTGGGAGTGTAAATTAGTTCAACCATTGTGGAAGACAGTGTGGTGACTCCTCAATGATTTAGAAATAGAAATACCATTTGACCCAGCAATCCTAGTACTGGGTATATACCCAAAGGATTATAAATCGTTCTATTATAAAGACACATGCACACATTTGTTCATTGTGGCACTATTCACAATAGGAAAGATTTGGAACCAACGCAAAAGCCCTTCAGTGACAGACTGGATAAAGAAAATGGGGCACATATACACCATGGAATACTATGCATCCATAAAAAAGGATGAGTTCATGTTCTTTGAGAGACATGTATGAAGCTGGAAATCATCATTCTCAGCACACTAACATAGGAACAGAAAACCAAACGCTGCATGTTCTCATTAGTGGGAGTTGAATATGAGAACACATGGACACAGTGAGGGGAACATCACACACCAAGGCCTATCATGGCATGAGGGGATAGGGGAAGGATAGCATTAGGAGAAATACCTGATGTAGATGATGAGTTGATTGGTGCAGCAAAACACCATGGCACATGTATACATATTTAACAAGCCTGCAGGTTTTGCACATGTACTCTAGAACATAAAGCATAATAAAAATGTGAAAAACTTGTATACAATTTAGGATTTAAAACAATTTTATTTTGGATTTCAGAAGTATCTATTTTTCCTCAGTTTTGTAAAATTTAGTGTTTTGTGTACTTTGATTTTCTTTTCCAGATTTTTCCTTTTATTTCAATCCTTTTTTAAAAAAAAAAAACTAGGCAATTTTTTTTTCTTAATTTCCATTAACCATCTTGATAGTAACACTTTTTAATCTCTTGATTTATTGCTATGGACTTAATAATGTTAGTCTTCCCCTACAATTCATATGATGAAGCCCTGATCCCCAGTGTGATGGTATTTGGAGATGGAGTCTTTTATTAGCGCCCTTCTAGAAATCCCAGAGATTGCATCTCTTCCTCTGTGTCTCTCTGTTTATCACAGAGGTGGTAAACCAATAAAATAAACTTTTAGACAAAATGCACAATAAAATAAAAACAAATAATTTATACTAAGAAATGAACAAATGTTTAATGACATATAAAAAGGAAAGCTTATACAAGTTAGGAGATGAATTTCTGCAAACTAGAAAGGGCACTCACTAGGTACTAATTACCCAGTACCCTCATCTTGGACTTTCCAGCCCCGAAAATTGTGAGAAATAAGTGTTTGTTGTCTAAACCAACTAGTTTATGGTAATTTGTTATAGTAGCCCTGGATCACTAAGCTACTTATTAATTTAATTTTTTTCTGATATGACCAATTGTTTATTTTTTTGTTTTTGTTTTAAAATCATTATTCAAATTTCAGCTGTAAAATTATTTATAAATCTACAGATTTTCTTTTAACTTAATTCAGCACTTAAAAATATATATACACCTGATACAACTTTTTTCCTGGTTCGCTTAATTTTATTGTATTGTATTCCTTTTATAATCTATTTAACTATTATAGTTTGTTGAAATGACTTAAATGTTTAACTAGTATAAGTTCCAAATGCAAGACTATGTAGGCGTAAGTAAAAGCTAGTCCATGATGAATAAAAGGTGTGAGTGAAAACAACATTTTGTCATTTTTAGTTAAAAAGGTTTGGGAATTATATTATTCCACAGCTGAATACAGCTAATGATGATGGAAATACACTTTCAATTGTAAATGCCTTTCCTCTTGTTTCTCTTACTCTTCTTTGTCTCTTCCTCATCTTTTTATTGTTTAATTTTTGGCTATTTATATCTGTAGACTTTTTTATTTTATAGTCTGTATTTAGTTCGCCTAATGATTTTATTCCTGTCTTTAAATTCCCATAATGTATTTCATCCTCATTTTTGCTATGCATTATGTATTGCTGCCTCACAAACAAAAAATTATTTTAAAAATTTCTGAATTTTTTACTCTTTTACATATAATATATTTGAACCTCCACTCATATCTGATTTTTCACTTATGGAAAATATACACTATCACACCAATATGAATAAATACATAGCTCTTAGTTACTGCTGGTGGGAATGCAAATGGTATAGCCACTTAAGAATGGCATTTATTCAAATGAGTTGAAAACTTATGTCCATGAAAAAACTAAACATGAATGCTTATAGCAGATCTATTTATAGTACCAAAACTTGGAAGTAATCAAAATGTCCTTCACTACATTAATGGGTACATTAACTTAGATACATCCATAGTTTACATTATTATTTAGTAATAAAATAAAAATAAACCAAACCACGAAAAAAGGCATGGAGGAACCTTAAATGTGTATTGCTAAGTGGAGATAGTAAAAGTATCAGTGGTTGTCAAGGGTTGGAGTGACGGGATAAGAGAGAATGAAGAAGTGCTGGATAAGTAAAGCACAGGAAATTTTTAGGGCAATGAACTACTTTGTATAATTTGTAATGGTGGATACACATCCTAACATTTTGTCAAACCCCATAAAATGTACAAAACAGTGAATGATGGACTTTAGTTAATAATAATATATCAATATTGGCTCATCAATTGTAGCAAATTCACCATACTTCAGCAAGATCTAATAATAGAGGGAACTGAGGGAAGACATAAATGGTACAAAGGAACATACTTTTGCTCATTTTCCTGAAAACATTAAACTGCTCAGAAAATAAATTATATTAATTACAAAAAAATGCAATTCAACATGTCAGCATCTTCTGATGTTCCTCATCTACCCACCCATTTTTAAAAATAAAAATTCATATGCATATGTTTGTATAAATACATTATATATATTTCTATATCATCACGTTTTAATTTGTTTCTATTAACATATTTCTTGAATTCTCTAAAAATGTTTAATTGCATTTTAAAGTATTTCATAACCTGGGATATGTTTTAATAGCCTCACAATTCAGAATATATTTTTACAAGGTTGTACTTACCTGAAGAGGCTAAAGTTCTATTAATCAATAAAATTATTTTTAAATAAAAGGGAATTTATAAAACATCTGGAATCTCCCAGCATATGGTACTTACATACATCAAACAACATCCACAGGTTTTCCCAGATATATGTGTATGGCTGTATCAAGGGCATGACAATTATTTTTCCTGTAGATCATTTTAGTAAAATTTTAGAAATCAAGTTTTTACATATTTACCTTGCTTCTAGTTCTGTTTTCTTCTCAAAACACCTTTAGTTATATATGTTTGAAATCTCTATTTTTTGATTTGTCTTTTTCATTCATTTTTGTTCACATTCTGAAAGATTCTTTCACATGTCTATATATCTACGATTGCATTTTTTAGATGTTCCTATCCTTCCTACTCCCGTTTTTAGTGACTTCTAATAAGTTACTTTATCTTATTCCTTGCCTTCCTTATAGATTCCAATTGTTTTACCTAATTCTGTAATTTTCTTTCTTATACATTGTAAGTAAAATCAAAATTAAAATGCAATATTTATTTACTAGGCTTTTGATTTCAGAGAAAGCTTCCTGTCACATTTTTATCCAATGTATGGTCATTTTAAAAATGATACTGTTTATTTACTTCTTGTTAATTTTCTTCTTTATTTTATACCTTCTTTTAAATTGTACTACCTTTTTATTATTCATATGCCAAAGAGGATATTTTTTTTCCTGAGTTATGTGTTAACTAATTTATTCTGAGAGGAGCCAGGAGAATGTTCATGAATAGGACGGTGATCTTCATTAATAAAAACTGTGTTTGATGGGTGTGTGTGTGTGTGTGTGTGTGTGTGTGTGTGTGTGTGTTGATTTTGCCTCTACTATCTGCTGATGAAAAATATCAGCAAAATAGCTTCTCATATATGTGGATAACTCTTATTTCCTCTTCTATTGCTCTTCTCTGTTACTCTAGAGTAATACAAAAATGAATCAAATCCATTTATTCTGATCTATCTGTTCAAACAACAGCTCTGTTTTTTTTGCTTACTTTTTGTTTTCAGGATGTGCCGCCTACTTTGGAGAACTTACTACTCTCCCATCATTTTATTATTTCTAAAACATAGGTGTCTACCTTTCATCATCTCTCATACCAAAGTACATTTTTCTTCATTGAACTTGGCGTTTTTCATTATATTCTAATGTTTTGAACAAGAGCTTGGCCTACTTTCCTTGAAGGTGAAATTACTGTTCCATATTCCTCTAATTTTTGATGAATTCGGAGAAAATGAGACACTGCTATTGTTATGGCATTATTTTAAACTCAGAAATTTCATAACAATTACATCTTGAAATGTTATTAGTTTTACACAGTTTGAGTTATCTTTAAATACTCAAAATGTGCTGAATCCCTTCAATACAAAAAGTATTTTGTGTCATGAAAAATGAGTATGATACAATTCAATTCCTCATGTTGCTAACAATTTTCTCAGTGAGAACACATATACATCTAATCACAATACATGTCAGAGTGTGATAAGGTCTAAAATCATAATTGATTAAGATATAATGTGATTTAGTAAAATAAAAAAATGACTATTAAAACTATTATATTTCTTTTCTGAGTTGTGAAATTATGACAGTCCACCATAAATATTCTTTCCAATTTTTCCATATCAGATCTTAAAATATTTCACTGTAGATTTACAGTGGTCTGGAAAGACTTGCTTTGTATTACTCTGAATACTGTAAAATATTTCTGAATCAGCATTTTTCACGTTAAACTGAAGTTGTAAAATTGTCTGAACTATGGCAATAATTAATACTTTAGTAGAAAAGACATTTCTCTCTAACTCAGTGTGATTTCTTTTATGTCTCAGTCACATATTAGTAAGCAAAGATGGCATATCTTTCCATATAAAGGACCATAGTCAGTATTTGTTAATATCTTTAGCTTGTCACAAAAAAACTAAATGGGATTAATTTTAATGATTAAAATTTTAAGTCACTTTCTATTGTGTTAAAATGTTTACAAAAATACCTCACAATTCTCTGTACTCCTTCAGAGTCCTCATGAGAAAATGTCTAAGAATGAATTTTGATTACAGCTTTATTCTTTTATATAGTTACCTTACTGCTCAAAACATAGTAAACTTTTTTTCTCTGAAGACATATATATGTCATGTTTTCTTTGTTCAGCTAGTAAACATTTCTTTTTCTCACGTAGGTTCATATTTTTTCAAAGGTTTATAAGCATTGCAGAAGTATAGTTTATTGTTCTCTCAGTTCCCCCTACCCATATCAGAAATTGCATACTTAATTTGCAAGATATTTTATACCATGTATTTCAGGGTAAAAAATAGAGATAACTTTGTAAGTATATTATTCTAGAAAATGACTGACACATCTAAGTAATCTTAATGTCAAAAATGAACTGACTATAGTGAGCAATGAATTTAATTTAATAAATACAGTTGCCAAAGGTGAATAATTTAGAACCTCCAATTCACATTTCCTCTTAATTAGTAACGAAACTATAAAAGACTGTTGAACATTTCCTACATACTGTACTTAATGCTCAGAATAGATTAAAAAAATACAGAAACTTTCCATTTCTTATTAAACTATAGAAAACTGGCATAAAAACAAAAGTTTACATGTAATTATTCACATACTTTCAATTGTGCAATGATGAAGTGACTTTTTAATCCTAAACCAGAAGGATAAACTGCGATTTAATGAAGAAAGATTTGGCATAGACAGAAGGGAGATGCCTTCTAGACAGAGGACCTAACATACAGGCATATTGGGAATTAGATGAGACTATTGATTTCAAAGACCAGAAAGAGATTTTTAAATGGTGAATCATACAGAGAAAAAGGCAATAGTCAGAAAATGAGTTTATATAACATAGCCAAGGACATACCCTGAAAAGCATATATAACAATTTTGGACTGTATTCAAAGGGTTTTTAATTGGGAGTGTAACATTATTTACTGTGCATCATCTCAGTATTACTTTAGCTACACTGTGGATTATAAATTAGTGGGTAACTTGGCAGTGGTGTGGGCAAGCAGACAAAGACCAGGAAGTACAATTTTTAAAGGCTTTTCAATGAGTATAAATTTAGAAATGAAGAGATTTTTAAATTTTTACTTTCCAATATTATCACCTTGGAGAAACTGCTACTTTTTACTGAATCAAAGAACACAGAGGAAGCAAATATATGAGTGTGCATGAAGGAAAAATTCTTGGACTCTATTTTAGAACATGGCTATTCAGAGAAGCCAATGAAATACTCAAAGAGAGATTTAATAAATAAAATATTTAATGATTGGCTCTTGAATTTTTTAGTTTTCAAGACAAAAAAAAATAGCTCTCACAAAGGTTACATTTAAGTGAAGATAAAAAAACAATGAATAACAAACTGAATAGGTAGAGTCAAATTTTTGACTTCAGAAAAATGCCAAAGAGTGAAGTAGTTGACTTCAGAATAATGTTAATTTGACATTTATTGGCTCATCTCTGCAAATCAAGTCCTGGGATCAGATAATATAACTCACTCAAGGATGAAGCCTTAAGACTGAGCTCTGTACATTTCCTATTTAATATCATAATCAGTCTCTTGAGATGTTAAAGTTCTTCAGGATAAAAATTTTAACCACTGCTTTGTTTAGAGTCCTGGAAGGAAATGTTGACACAGTTTGAAAAAAATGAGAGCTTTTTAGAATATTCCAAGGTAGATTATTAGAACCCATTTTGCCAAGCCAGGTCATGCTAAGACTGAATGTTAATTATCGACTTCATTTTTGGCCATGGTGGGAGGTGGTGTCTTGAGGTTGTTGTATTTTAGTTTTAAGACATGAGCTCAGTTTAAATTGTGCACATTCTTTAGATGTGAAAGTGATGTTCCTACCCTCTAGCAAGGTAAAGATGCCACCTCAATAGAGTAAAAGGGTTCAAGTGGTTGAGAGTTTAAATGCTTTTGAGCATATTCACCGGATACCACTATCTCAAGTCTTATAGATTCTGTCTGGACATTATAAGAGGCTTTTCTAATGCTACTTTTTAAACTGTCTTTGAACTCTGGTTCTCACATGGTTAGGTTCTGGTCTTGATTTTCATTACAATCTTAATGTCCCATGGGCATCGTAATTATGTAGCAATCTTCCTGCTCCTCAACTCAGCTAGGTCCAAGTTCTTGTCTCATGACCAGGAAGAATTAGGCACATGGACACTGGAGAGTGAGTGGAGTAGAATTTATTAAGCAAAAGGAAAACTCTCAGTGGAAAGTGGGTGTGGTGAGGGGGTTCCCCTACCCAAAGGTGGGAAAGTCTCCTGTACGGCTGGGTATGGGGCATCATATAGATGTAGAACGGGAAGTATGTGCTGATTGGTTTGTGAGTATGCAAAAAAGATTAAAATGAAGACACCACTCAAATGTGGACACAACAGTGTAGAAACCCAATTAGGAAATGGTAGGTATATGTAAAATAGATGCAGGGTGGGGATCAATCAGAGGAAAGTCTGTGAAACAGGAAGACATGTTCTCAATCTGGTTCTAGGATTTAACCTGTAGCATGGCTTTCAGGCTTAAAACTGTCTTCAGCTTGGAGGTGGGGTTTCAACAGGGACCTGTCCCTATCTGCCTAGGCATTTGACTGCCACTCTCAATTATTATATCCTTTATATTCCAGATCTTCCCTGAAACCATAATAAATTTGGTTCTGCTCCAAAACTGCCATTTACCAGGTTTTTCTGATTTTCCTATCTGAGAGCCCCTAAAATGTTGGAAGGATTCTACTACCATCTTAAAATTCAGCTCTAGGATTCAGGTGAGGGGACAGAACACAGATATAAAACTACTCTCTATGTGCATGCTCATTTTCCTTTCAAAAACTTTCTCTCCTCCTGAGTAGTTTAGATGGTATAATTTGCGGGGGGGGGGGGGGGGGGGAATATGAATGTTTTTCAGGCCACACATGATATTATTTCATTTAAATTAAAATGGTTTTAAAAATTGTACG
>CAUYQU010071486.1:0-14122 GCA_963574635.1 Cheracebus regulus | reverse complement strand
GTCTTCTTGAGGAATATCTTTGTGGGGTTCTCTGTATTGCCTGGAGTTGAGTATTGTCATGCCTTACTAGTTTAGGAAAATTTTCCTGGATAATATCCTGAAAAATATTTTCCAGCTTGGTTTCATTCTCTTCGTCACTTTCAGGTATACCTATTAAGCATAAATTAGGTCTTTTCACCTAGTCCCATATGTCTTGGAGATTTTGCTCATTCCTTTTTACCCTTTTTTCTCTGATCTTATCTTCTCATTTCATTTCATTAAGTTGGTCTTTGACCTCTAATATCCTCTCTTCTGCTTGATCAATTGGACTATTAAAACCTGTGCATACTTCACGGATTTCTTGTATTGTGTTTTTCAGCTCCATCAGTTCGTTCATATTCCTCTCTAAATTGTCCATTCTCGTTAGCATTTTGTCAAATCTTTTTTCAAAGTTGTTAGTTTCTTTGCATTGGGTTAGAACGTATTCTTTAAGCGCACAGAAGTTTCCCATTATCCACCTTCTGAAGCCTAACTCTATTAATTCTTCACACTCTTTTCCCATCAGGCCTTGTTCCATTACTGATGAGGAACTAGCGTCCTCTGTAGAAGAATAGACATTCTGGTTTTGAGTGTTCTCAGTTTTTTTTGGTGGCTTCTTGGCATCTTTATGGTTTTATCCACCTGTCATCTTTGTAATTACCAACTTTCAAATTAGGTCTCTGAGTGGACATCCAGCTTGTTAATTACCAGCTCCGGAATCTATGTAATTTTCACTGTGGTGACCTGCAACGCTACCTAAAACAGCAGCATTGAAATTCGTGGTGCTTTTCTGCCCGGGGGTCTCTGGTCTGGCTTCTCAGTTGCTTTTTCAATCAGCTGAATGGACTGCTCTGCCTTCCCAGAGCTCCAAACATCATCCAAAAGGAGACCCAATCCCATTTACTCCGTACCAAGAGCCGCCAGGCCGAGGCACCGGCAAAACAGCCACGCCAGCCAAAAGGGTCACGCTGGCGACACATGGGACTCCTCTGCTGGGAACGTCCTGGCCCGTGGGCACCAAAAATTCGTCTGTGAGTGTGGTGTCCACTCACTCTCTTGCGCTTTCACTGGGAGCTGCAATTCTGAGCTGCTAGTGATTGGCCATCTTGGATCTCTCTCGTACTTCTTAATAATAAGACTCGAAGGTCAAAATTATTCATTGATCCCTGGGCTGAGTTTAAATATGAGGAGCATTTAGAAAAATGTGCTGTTAACATCTCACTAAACAGAAGTAGAAGAAGCCATCCCAAGAGGAGCTTAAAAGAATAGTAATGTACGGTTCCAAGAAAAATAAGAAATCATTGGCAAAGAGGGAAAGAAAAGAAGCAAATAAAGGAGTTCTCTTTCCTTTTTTCTTTTACATGTCTGCATGCTGTGGGGATTTGTCCTTGTTTTTTCTTTCTAGTTCTGACAAAGCATTTCAAATTTAGAGTGTTTTTAATATATAAAGAGATCTTGAAGAGCCCTAACCCCAAATGAGCCCAATTACTCCTTGGCTGTATGTTACGTACTTAAGGAGGCTTATTAATTCTTTGATACCAAAATGAGTCCTATTTGAACAAAGATGTGAGAAAATTTTGTTCTCATCCATAGAGAATTACGAATTTTTAATGACTATTAAGACCAGTCTTACTTCTTCTCTGGGAGTTGGAGGTGTTCTCTTATTTTATCAAATGAGGAATTCTCTAACAAGTCTCAGAGTATGAATATGTCACTCTTTTTCCATGATACTCTCGCCTTTTAAATGAATCATGCAAATCAAAATAAAAGATTTTTAAGTTTTCAAACCTCAGGCACAAATTAAGTTCATATTAGGTGGGACTTCATTTTCATTTGTGTTTACTTCATGCTTCTTTGTACGTCAGCCTTATATACTCCAGAAAGATGGATCAATACCCATTATGGTTTTCATTTTAATATGAATCATCCGTAATTCTTACACAAGGGATATATTTTTCAATTATGCACTTAAAGAACCAATTCTTCTCAAAGAGCCTTAAAATCAGAGTAAAATGTTCTCAAATTGGTATTAAAATTAGTAAAAGCAATTTTATCTTCCTTGTTTATGGGATAGATTTCTCACATTCTGAAATGCCTCTCTACTCTTTCTTCAATTCTCACTCAAATTTTTAGAATGATTGCAACAGGTGTTACTAGGGTCTGGATTTTTTGCTGCCTCTCCGTCCAAGATCCTTCCTCTGGGAGCTTGTTTATCCCTGCCTCCTTGACTTCAGGATTGGTCATGTGACTTGCTTTGGCGAATGAGACGTGAGATAAAATAATATGTGCATTTTTATGTAGCGCTTTAAGAGTTATCACATGGCTACCATCTTCTCTTTTCCCTCACCCAATATCAGCAGCCATGTCTCAACTAGCACTACACCCTTATCGTATGTCCTAAAATGAAGATCAAGTGGAGCTGGCTAAGACTGTCCCTTGAGGGACATATAGCATGAACAAGAAATAAAAGTTTGTTATTGCCAAGCTCTGAGATTTCAGAGATCATTTGTTACTGCAGCAAAACTTAGTCTGGCAGTGACGAAGTGCTTTGTAAATTGTGTTACATATTATGTTTTTGTAATACAAATATTATAATAATTGGTAAAAACTGTAAGATCTCCAAATTTTCTGGTACAGTTCAAAGGAATGGGAATAGCAAGAAACGTACACCAAGTGAGTTGGCAACTCTGTTACAGACCAATAATTCTCAGATTACTTTTGTCCATGGGCCACATCATTAGATTATATCTACTCTAGATCAATAAAAGGACTCCCCAAGGGTGCAGGGGTTTTGTCATTTTATAAGAAGGACTCTCAGAGCACACCTACAAGACCACTATTCAAAGCGTGATCTGTAAACGTTTTCACCAGTCTGCAATAAGATAAGCCCAGAAATTAGGAACAAGTGTGTAGAAACTCTTACAGCAACTTGACATTGCCAGATTGTCCAAGCTCAAGACTGGTGCAACTGTCTTGTTGAATGAGGTAAGAGACCAGTGGTGGTGTTTTCAGATTTGTATGCTGAGTCACATGTGGCGCAAACTGCATTCTAGGATTCTACCACACTACCACAGATCAGAGAGTTAAAAAGAAGGAAGTGGCCAGGAGCAGTAGCTCATGCCTATAATCCCAGCACTTTGGGAGGCAGAGGCAGGAGCATTGCTTGAAGCCAGGAGTTCAAGATCAGCCTGGGCAACATAGAGAGAGTCCATCTCTATAATACACACACACACACACACACACACACACACACACACACACACACACACACACACACACTAGCTGGGCATGGTGTATGTCTGTAGTCCCAGATACTCAAGAGACTAAGGAAGGAAGACTGCTTCAGCCCAGAAGGTTGAGGCTGCAGTGAACCATGAGTGTGCCACTGTGCTCCAGCCTTAGAAACACAGCAAGATCCTGTCTCAAAAAGAAGAGAAAAAGAAGTCTGGTCCTTCATCCCAGATAGTTTGAAAAGCACTGGTCTAGAACCTGCTTGAAAGTCATCAATAGAACTATTGCACTTAATGTGATGGGAAACCTAATACAGGACCTAAAGGGCACACTTTATGTAAAATTGAACCATTCTCTAAAGGAAATCCATGTCTGTATCAACAATCTTCCAGGCATTTTTCTGTCCCACTGGAGATTTACAAAGGCAGAAAGATAAATAGCATTTTTTAGTTGCCAGTTGTACACAGAATCAATACAGATAGTTCTCAGGTTACCAAATACTGTGTCACAGAACTCAGTGAATATGTTGGTCATCACAAACACAGAATACATTTTTCCTTAGAAGCAATTTTACTAATGGTTGGGAGAGTCCTAGCCTATAAAACTTGACTTTAAGAAGTAGCTTAACTGTCATTTTCTGTACTCACCTGACTTCTGGGTCTGTAGGACAGGAATTAAGATGATAAAATAAAAAGCAAGGGAAAGAGTAAACAAATTATTTTAAACTTTTCTTTGGGACTCTCTCACATCCCTTTATTGTTTCTTTTCTATCTCTTCACGCTCTCTCAATCAACCCTCTCTCCTCTTATGCTCCTCCAGGCCCCAGAAATATACTACTCATCAAAATTATTTATTTCTGTTTCTTCTAATGTCAGCAATCTCAGGCATCAAGGAAATAAGCAAGCCAATTAGATTAGTTTATACTAAAGTGTGGGTGGCTGATAGCATCTTAATCCTCCTAGAGATATCTCCCTTTTTAGGAGAATACGCTTATTTTAACCCAAAAAGGCTCAAATGGGAAATACAAGAAAGTGAAAAAATGTTGGGGAAAAGATAAAAATGTTCCAGGTCAAAGATGCAGGATGCCTTTTGTCTGAGCCATTGTCTCCTAATTAATTCCTATTTTTCACAGTTTTCCCCATTTTTCTGTTTCTTATATAAAATTCCCAAGTTTTTTCACAGTGACATTCAGCACTAACAGTGCAGGAGTGCAGGCGGTCATTGCTAGAAAGGAGTCGTTTGCACATGTGGTATAGGTCAAAGACAGTTTCCATGAGTGAGAACTGAAGGAGGAAATACAAAAATACTTTGAAGAAAAAATATTTGGAACGTCATAGATGCAAGTTGAAAGAAACTTTGGAGATGATCCAATCCCATGTATCCTAAAGTGTAGAATATGAGGTGCCTTTATGTGGTACGCTGGCAAATCACTGAACGAAGTGGAAGCACATAGGAAAGAAATCACTCTCTTTTCCTTTCTGTGTCAGGTTTTCTTATTATATCAAGGAGAACAGCTCAGCTTATGTGGGCTTAAAAACCTCTCTAAAGTTTCACTCTACCTGCTGTTTAAAAAAAAACAACTTTTTAACGTTGCTTATTTTTAAAGAGAGTAGGCCCGTGGGTCAGAGTCTTCAATAGGTCATGGTCTCTTTGTAGCATTTAATAAAATTGATTTATTTTCACTGTTTTAATTTTTACCGTGATTTTGACAAGCAGCATTGATTTTCAATTTGTGATAATGATACTCTTTTATTTTTAAAATTTTATTTATTTTGTTTCATTTTTATTTATTTGTTTACTTACTTACTTACTTACTTATGACAGAATCTCTGTCACCCAGGCTGGAGTGCAGTGGCATCATCTTAGCTCACTGAAACTTCCTCCTCCCAGGCTCAAGTGATTCTCCTGCCTCAGCCTCCTGAGGAGCTGGGATTACAGGTGCCCACCACAACACCAGGCTAATTATTTTATGCTTAATAGAGACAGGGTTTTACCATGTTGGCCAGGCTGATTTTGAACTCCTGACCTCAGATGATCCGCCCACCTTGGCCTCCCAAAGTGCTGCAATTGCAGTCCTGAGACACTATGCCCAGCCTGATATTTTCTTTTAAAAGGCATTAATTGAAGAAAAAGAAAATGAGTTCAAAGAAAATCTTAGGCAAATAATTTAAGTGGCACATAGAAGAAGCAAAGACTTAAAAAGGTTGTATGCAGAATATTGAAGCCAGGAAATGCTGATCTGACCTGAATAAACTTCACATTTGAGTTTAAACCTGATGGGAAAGACACATGTGAATGTGGGAAGAAACCCCCCAAAAAAGTATTAAGATAAAACACAAACCTGTAACTGGTAGCTAGAGTAGTTTATTTTTCTAAACAAATATATTTGCACAAGCTATAAATGGATGTGGCCAAATGGCTAGCAATAACAAACTTCAGTGAAACATTTCTTCAGAAACTCTGCCTTATATTTGCATACTCAAGCTACGACATTACCAGAATCAGGGCATTTCCCTCTCTCTTCCTCCTATGAAACAGCCCTTGGGGACCGCCCATCAACTACAGATATTTAAGCACATTTTTCTGTTCATGACCAGAGAAAAGATAATCCTGTAAGAATGCAGGAAATTTACATATAAAATTGCATACATTCTTAGTCTAAATAATGAAAATAGGCCAGCTCAGTGGCTCATGCATGTAATCGCAGCATTGTAGGAGGCCGAGGCAAGGGGATCACCAAAAGTTGGGAGTTCAAGACCAGCATGGCCAACATGGTGAAACCCCATCTCTACTAAAAATACAAAAAATTAGCCAGTCATGGTGACATACACCTGTAGTCCTAGCTACCAGGGAGGCTGAGACACTAGAATCTCTTGAACCCAGTGAGCTGAGATCATGCCATTGCACTTCAGCCTGGGCAACAGCGCAAGACTATGTCTAAAAAAAAAAAACAAAGATAATAAATCACAATTTTTATAATTGGATTTATTTGTAAGTCCAAGGATCAATGCTTAAGGGGAGAGATACCCTATTCCCCCATGATGTGCTTCTTTCACGTTGCATGCCTGTATCAAAACATCTTATGTACTCTATAAATATATACACCTACTATGTACCCATAAAAATTTTTTTAAATTTAAAAAATTAACAAAAAACAATTCAGGCTGGGTGCAGTGGCTCATGCCTATAATCCTAGCACTTTGGGAGGGTGAGAAAGACAGATTACCTGAGGTCAGGAGTTCAAGACCAACCTGGCCAACATAGTAAAACCCCGTCTCTACTAAAAATACAAAAAATTAGCCAGTTGCAGTGGTGTGGACCTGTAATCCCAGCTACTCAGGAGGCTGAGACAGGAGAATCGCTTGAACCCTGCAGGCAGAGGTTGCAGTGAGCTGAGATCATGCCACTGCACTCCAGCCTGGGCTACAAAGCAAGACTTTGTCTCAACAAAAAAAAAAAAAATTCAGCATGATCCTAACTAATTCAGATGTTGTCAATAACTAGGGTATACAGTATACACATACTCTGGAGTCAGTATGTGAGAATTATAATGGCTTTGGTTCAGCTCAGCAAATTTATTAAACACCAAAATATGTTTTCAGCACTGCTCTAGGTGTTTAGTCAAAGATCAAAAAGACACAGTCCTGCCTTTAAGACACTGACAGTTGTAGACATTAAATATGAGCCTTGCTATATTTTAAAAATTTGCTGTAGTTGATAAAAGTTTCACTTTGAATTACTTTACTTAATTCTTACAAAAACATTGTAATGTAAGACATTATTATTAGCTTCACTTTACAGAAAAAGGAAACTAAAGCTTAATCAAGTCATATGACTTGCTCAAGGTTATTAGTAGCATTATTAGTAAGCAACAGTGAAAGGTCTTGAACCAAGGAATCCTGCAACCAGGAATCATGCAATATCAGCCACCCAAAATTATACCTCTTGGATTTCTGCCTCTGGCTCTAATGAAGTAACATGTGGCAGATTAGTGCTCCTGCTGAGAGCAACTTGAAAAGCCAGAAAACATAATTTAAAAATCCATTTGAAAGTATTAAATACATTTGAAGTGGATAGAAAATTGCCAAGATTTGAGAGCAAAAGATCATAGAGATGAGAGTACTTTAAAAATGTGGCCCACCAAACAGAAAAACAATACAGAAAATCAACGAACTCAAAATCTGGTTCTTTGATGGGGGAAATGATAAAATTCATAAATTTTTACTATACTGATCAAGAAAATTGAAGAGAAGACACAAATTACCAACATCAAAAGTGAAAAAGAAGACATCACTGCAGACCTAAAGGGCATTAAATATACGGTATATTATGAACAACTTTATGCCAATAAATTTGATAACTTAGATAAAATAGACAATTCAGTAAAACACACAAATTACTAAAATTGACCTGAGAATAAATAGAAAACTTGAACTTCCCAACACCAATAAAAGAAATTGAATTCATAGTTAACAACTTCCCACAAAGAAACTCCAGGCCCAGACGGCTTTGCTGATGAATTCTACCCAACATTTTAAGGTTGTAATCCTATATACACCTTTTCAGAAAATAGAGAAGGAGGAAACATCAACTCATTTTATGAGGCCAGTATTACCCTTACTCCAAAGACATCACAAGAAGATAGGATAACAGAATATTAGCCCTCATAACATAGATGTAAAAAAATTTTTAATGTTAACAAATTTAATCTAACAATATATATAAAAAATAATACATCATAATCAATGGAGTTTATCCTGGGAATGCAGGTTGATGTATCAGGCAAAACCCAATCAATAGAGAGAACTAAAACTGTCATTATTTACAGATAACATGTTGTATATATAAAAAATCAGAAATAACACATATACAACTATTGATATTAGTAAATGAACTTAGCAAGATTGTAGATACGAAGAGAAGTATTTTTAAAAATTAACTATATTTCTAGATATCATTAATGTACAATTGAAAAATCTTTTAAAAAATACGGTTTACATTCCTTTGGGTATATACCCAGTAATGGGATTGCTGAGTCTAATGGTAGTTCTGTTTTTAGGTCTTTTAGGAATCACCACACTGCTTTCCACAATGGTTGAACTAATTTACACTCCCACCAATAGTGTATAAGCATTTCTTTTTCTCTGCAACCTTGCCAGTTATTGCAGCACTAGTCACAATAGCAAAGACATGGAATCAACCTAAATGGCCATCAATGATAGACTGGATAAAGAAAATGTGATACATATACACCATGGAATAGAATACATTGCAGCCATAAAAAGGAATGAGATCAGCCTGGCCAACATAGTGAATCCCAATCTCTACTAAAAATACAGAAAACAGCTGGGCATGATGGCTGGCACCTGTAATCCCAGCTACTCGGGAGGTTGAGGCAGGAGAATCATTTGAACCCAGGAGGTGGAGGTTGCAGTGAGCTGAGATCGGGCCACTGCACTCCAGCCTGAGCGACAAGGGGAGACTCTGTCTCAAAAAAAAAAAAGATCATGTCTACTTTTACAGGAAAATGGATGGAGCTGGAGACCACTACCCTTAGCAAACTACCCCAGGAACAGTTCCACATGTTCTCACTTACAAGTGGAAGCTAAAGGATGAGAACACACAGACACATAGAAGAAAAAAAGCATGCACTGGAGCCTATCAGAGAGTGGAGGGTGAAAGGAAGGAGAAGATCAGGAAAAAAAACTAAGCTTAGTACCAGTGTGATGAAATAATCTGTATAACAAACCCCTGTGACATAAGTTAGCCTATATAACAAAACTGCACATGTACCCCTAAACTTAAAAGTTAAATGAAAATAAATAAAAATTTTAAAATATGCCATTTACAATAATATCAAAGAACATTAGATACTGAAAGAAAAACCTAATGAAGATGCACAAGACATCTATGTAGAAAACTGCAAAATATTATTTAGAAAAACTAAAAATGACCTAAATAAATGAAAAAATAGACCAGCTTCATGTATTAGAAGGCACAAAATTCGTGAAACTAGTATATTGTAAAGGTGTTAATTCCCCCAAATTGATCTATAGATTCAAGTCACTTCCAAACAAAATTTCAGAAAGCGTTTCCGTGTACATTCATAAGCTGTCTAAATTTTATGTGGGAATTCAAAAGATCACTAATAAGCAAGACAATCTTAAAAAAAAAGTTAGAGGATTTACAATATCAAATATCAAAGCCACATATAAAGTTATGATAATCAAGACAGAGAAAATTAATGGAAAGATAGACAAATAGATCAATACAACAAAATAGAAAGTTCAAGGCAGGCAGATGGCTTGAGCTCAGGAGTTCAAGACCAGCCTGGGTAACATGGTGAAACCCCATCTCTACAAAAAAAATAAAAAAAACACAAACCCTAAACACAGACACATACAGACACACACACACACACACACACACACACACACACACACACACACACACACACACACACACACAGAGAGAGAGAGAGAAAGTTCAGAAACAGATTCATATGCCGAAGTCACATTGCAATGTAGTGGAGATAGGATGATCTTTTCAATAAATGCTCCTGGGTTAATTGGATATTCATATGGAGAAAAATGAATCTTTATCCATGTCATCGAAAATAATGAATTCCAGATGGATTTTAGATAGAAATGAAAGAAGCAAAATAATAAAGCTTTTAGAATAAAACATATCTTCATACCTTTGGAGTAAGCAAATATTTATTTTCTTATTTTATTTCTTTTTTACTTTCAATGTGAAGTCCAAAGCAATTTTTTTTTCTTGAGATGGGGTCTCATTCTGTCACCCAGGCTGGAATGCTGTGGTATGAACATGGCTCACTGCAGCCTCAACCTCCCAGGCTCAAGTGATCCTCCCACCTCAGCCTCTGGAGTAGCTCGGACTACAGGCACCTGCCACCACACCCAGTTCACTTAAAAACATTTTTTTTTTTTTAGAGATGGGGTCTCCCTATGTTGCCCAGGCTTGCAAATATTTCTTAAACGGAACACTGCTCCAAACTTAAAGAAAATGTCTCATAAATTGAACTATGTTAAAATTTTTAAATTCAGAAGAAATCGCTAAGACAGTGAATAATGAGAAAGGGTATTTGAAATACATATGTCCAGCAAAGGGCTCATATAGAGGAAAAAATAAGATAGACAACCTAATAGAAAAGTAAGAAGAGGCTTAAACCAACGCTTCACTGAAGAGGAGCTATCCAAATGCCCACTAAATATCATGAAAAGGTGCTCAGTCAAGCTTGTTTTTTCATTTTCATTTTTCCAGAGAGCTTGTTGGTAAACATTTACCAGAGTACTCTTGAATGAGGTCAATGCTATTCTTTGTGGTATTATCTGTAATAGCAAAATACTGGAAACAAACCAGTTATCTATCACTAGTGAACTTGTTAAATAAACTACGGATGCAGCCACACAGTGTAGTATTCTGCAGCAGTGCAAAAGAATGAGGAAGATTTCTTCATAATGCACCTACACAGAGGAATATTAAGTAGAAAAGAGAATGAGGAAGATTCCAGTATTACGATATGGAGCAAGCACCAGGATACACTGTTCAATGAAAAAAAAAGCAGCGCAGAACATGTCTTACAACCTGCCATTTTGTGTACAAGGGAGGGGAATATGAATATAAGTATGTGTTTATATTTTCTAAAAAGAAGCAACTGAAGAATAAACCAAACACTCTAATAGATAAATAATTGCTACCTACAGTGGGAGGGAGGGTAGAAGAGAGGGATTGGATATTAATGTGAGAATTCTCTAATCATGCCAGTTTTTTGTTTGTTTGGTTTTTGTTGTTGTTGTTGTTTTGAAATAGAGATGGGGTCTTGCTATGTTAACAAGGCTGGTCTCAAACTCCCAGGCTTAAGCAATACTCTCTCCTCAGCCTCCCAAATTGCTGGAATTACAGATGTGAGCCCCCATGCCTGGCCTGATTGTATTGTTTTATAGTTTTGAATGACTATGTAAATGCTTTACATAATTTAAAAATTATTAAATTCTTAAAAACCAGTTTCTAATATCTGAAAACAAATGGATGAATATAATCCATTGATGAATATAATCATATTCATATGATGAATATGATCATAACTGTATATCAAATTGATGGAATAACACAGGGAAAATAACTATTTACAGTAACTTTTAAATACAGCAATTTGATTATGTATCTCTACTGGTGTTTCTCTGGGGACCACAAGAATAACAGAGAAATCTTAAACTGAATTTGGTGGTCTTATTATTAGAAGTAATATGGGTCTTTTTTTTTTAACTTTTATGTGTACATTATAGTATTAGGAAGTAAGTACTTGAATTAATGTTTTTAAGAATCAAGATTTTCAAGGTAAAGCGAAAAGAAACAAAAATTAAAATTTTAAAAGTGTACTCAAAATTCTATAATCTTAAATTTGAATTATCTCTGTTAGAATAGCTTTTTGTTGAATTTTAAAAGCTAGAAAATATAATTAAAAATATTGGTGAGGATGTGGAGAAATTGGAACCCTTATTCATTGCTGGTGGGATATAAGATGGTACACCTGCTATGGAAAACAGTATGGCAGTTCCTCAAAAAATTAAATATGGAATCACCATATGCTCCAGTAATTATGCTTCAGGGTATATACCCAAAATAATTTAAAGTAGGGATTCAAACAAATTTGTACATCCATATTCATAACATTATTATTTACAGTAACCAAAAGGTGGAAGCAATGGAAGCAACCTAAGTATCTATCAACCAATGGATGGACAAACAAAAATGTGGCAAACACATATAATGCAATATTATTCAGCCTTACAAAGAAGGAAATTCTGACACGAGTTTTAACATGAGTGAACCTAAAGGACATCACGATAAGTGAAATAAGATGCTCACAAAAGAACAAATATTCATAGATACAAAAGTAGGATGATGTTTGCTGGGAGTTAGAGTAGGGTGGGGGCGGCAGGTGGGGAATAGGACGTTAGTGGGTTTTGGAAGGGATGGTTTTTCTTTTTCTTTTCTTTTTTTTTTTTTTGAGATAGGGGTCTCTCTTTGTCACCCAGGTCGTAATGCAGTGGCATGATTACGGCTCACTGTAGCCTCAACCTCCCAGACTCAAGCAATCCTCCTGCATCAGCCTCTGGAGTAGCTGGGACTGCAGATGTGCACCACCACGCCCAGCTAATTTTTGTATTTTTTGCAGAGATAAGGTCTCCCTATGTTGTCCAGACTGGTTCTGAACTCCTGAGCTCAAGCGATCCTCCTGCCTGGACCTCCCAAAGTGCTGGGATCTCAGGCATGAGCCACCACTCCTGGCTGGAAGTAAGTGTTTAATGGGTTCAGAGTTTCACTCTAGGAAGATGAAAAGGTTGTGGAGATGGATAGTGGTGACAGCTGCAGAGCAATATGAATGTACTTAATGCCACTGAACTGTAAACTTAAAAATATGGTAACATTAACATGGTAAAATTCATTATGTATATTATACCATAATTTAAAAAATTGGAAATAACAATATGAAATTATTATTTGTCTCTTGCTATGAAATACATATTTCTAAGCCTTGTCCACTGAAAAGGCCTGGAAACAATGACAACCTTATAGCAATGAACCCCCAGGACCAAGGCTGTAGTTCCTAAATACTATTCCCCATGAGAAGGAACCTGAACCCTTTAGAAAAATAACTGATTCTGGTTTCAGGGCAAAAAAAATACACAAAATGGACTTGGGACACCTTGCTGAGTCAGAAAACAAAGACACTATTGAAGACAAATCGTTGTTTAAAAAACACAGCTGCCAAAATGAAGGGGCTCCCATTGGGCAAAGATGGGATGATTTGAGCATGGGAAAAGATCATGATTGTAAGTGATTGGAACATATAAATCTATCCAAAACACATCTAAATCCATGTGTTTGTACTAATACTTTAAGCTTTAAAAATAAAACAAAAGATCTGGTGCAGTGGCTCACACCTATAATCCTAGCACTTTGGGAGGCCAAGGCGGCTGTATCACTTGAGGTCAGGAGTTCGAGACCAGCCTGGCCAACATAGTGAAACCCCCTCTCTACTAAAAATATAAAAATTAGCTGGCGTGGTGGTGGGAGCCTATAATCCCAGGTACTTGGGAGGCTGAGGCAGGAGAATCGCTTGAACCCGGGAGGTGGAGGTTGCAGTGAGCCTTGAACCATTGAACTCCAGCCTGGGCGACAGAGCAAGACTCCATCTCAAAATAAATAAATTAATTAATTAAATTAAAAAATAAAAACATAATTGTGTGTGTGTGTGTGTGTGTGTGTGTGTGTGTGTGTGTGTGTGTACCATTTTCCAGTGTAATTCATTACCCCATGTAGTTCTCATGTAATTCAGGTCAAAGCTAAAATATGCTTTTCAATCTCTAAGTGATGTTCCATTATCTAGTGTACTTTTACAACTTAATCTGTAGCCAGTCCACTTTCCCAGACAGTTAAGTTGTTTCCAACTGAGCTGGGATGAACAGCCCTTGTGCACATCTTAGGGTATTTTTGGTTGTTGTTATAAGTTTCTAGAGATAGAATGCTTGAGTTAGAGAATATAAGCACTTATGACTGATGTTACTAATTGCCTAACTGTCCTCAGCAAAGTCACAGCATTATAATAGAGTGATTTATAATCCTTTGGGTATATACCCAGTAATGGGATTGCTGGCTCAAATGGTATTTCTACTTCTAGATCCTTAAGGAATCGCCACACTGTCTTCCACAATGGTTGAACTAATTTACACTCCCACCAACAGTGTAAAAGTGTTCCTATTTCTCCACATCCTCTCCAGCATCTGTTGTCTCCTGATTTTTTAATGATCGCCATTCTAACTGGCGTGAGATGGTATCTCAATGT
>CAUYQU010071484.1:0-47208 GCA_963574635.1 Cheracebus regulus | reverse complement strand
CACACACACACACACACACACACACACACACACACACACACACACACACACACACACACACACAAAAAACAAAAAAAAAAGATATAAATCTAAATTCTACTCTGACTGAAGGGAGATTTGAGAGATCACTCTCTATATCTGTTTTGAGTGAGATGATAATTGAGAGTTTTCTGTTTTTTTTTTTTGTTTTGTGTGTGTGTGTGTGTGTGTGTGTGTGTGTGTGTGTGTGTGTGTGTGTGTGTGTGTGTGTGTGTGTGTGTGTGTGTGTTTTCTTTTGTTTTGGTTTGAGACAGAGTCTCGCTTTGTTGCCCAGGCTGGAGTGCAATGGCGCGATCTCGGCTCACTGCAAACTCCACCTCCTGAGTTCAAGCGATTCTTCTGCCTCAGCTTCCTGAGTAACTAGGATCATAAGCACACACCACCATGCCCAGCTAATTTTTGTATTTTTAGAAAAGACAAGGTTTCACCATTTGGTCAGGCTGGTCTCGAGCTCCCAATCTCGAGATCCATCCACTGTGGCTTCCCAAAATGCTGGGATTATAGGCGTGAACCACCAAGCACAGCCTTGGTTTTTTTGTTTTTTTGTTTTCTTTGAGACAGGGTCTCCCTCTGTCACCCAGGTTGGAGTCCTATGGCACTGACATGCCTCACTGCAGACTTGAATTCTTGGGCTCAAGCAACCCTCCTGCCTTAGCCTCCTGAATAGCAGGGACTTCAGGCGCACACCACCACACCCAACTAATTTTTGTATTTTTTGTAGAGATGGGGGGGTCTCACTTTGTTGCCCAGGTGGATCTATAATGCTTTAATTTTTTAAAGGAGGTCAGGCAAGGTGGCTCACACCTGTAATCCCAGCACTTCAGGAGGCCAGAGTCTTCAGATCACTTGAGGTTGAGACCAGCCTGGCCAATATGATGAAATCCCATCACTACTAAAAATACAAAAATTAGCCGAGTGTGTTTTTGTAGCTGGGATTACAGGGCTCCTGTAATTAATTACAGCAACCGGAGTAGCTATAATCCCACCTACTTGGGTTGCTGAGGCAGGAGAATTGCTTGAACCTGGGAGGTGGAGGTTAAAGTGAGCCGAGATCACCCACTGTACTCCAGCCTGGGCAACAGAGACTCCATCTCAAAAAAATAAATAAATAAATAATAAATAGGCTGAGCTCAGTGGCTCACACTTGTAATCCCAGCCCTTTGGGAGGCCGAGGCGGGTGGATCACAAGGTCAGGAGTTCAAGACCAGACTGGCCAACACAGTGAAACCCCATCTCTACTACAAATACAAAAATTAGCTGGGCATGGTGGCAGGCACCTGTAATCCCAACTACTTGGGAGGCTGAGACAGGAAAATCACTTGAACCTGGGAGGTAGAGGTTGCAGTGAGCTGAGATCACACCACTGTACTCTAGCCTGGGCAACAGAGCGAGACTCCGTCTCAATAAATAAATAAATAAAAATTTTATTTTACAAAGAGAATGTATTACTGTACTATCAATATAATTAAACATTAATAATTATAAGAGGTATATAATTTCTGCGCTTGAGGCATTTATACAGTTTAGTGGAACAGATAGGAAAACTGAGACACAGCCAGAGATATAAAGAAATTTTCCCAGCAAGTAGCTCTATTTGCATATTTTGCATAAGATGAGGCCCCCCCAGAAAGTGAAAAGCATGAAAATCACCATGATAAAGGAAAAAGAAACTGGGTAAAAATTTTGTCCAGGGGCCAGGCACGATGGCTCATACCTGTAATCCCAACACTTTGGAAGGCCAAGATGGGCTGATCATTTGAGCCCAGGAGTTTGAGACCAGCCTGAACAACATGGCGAACCCTGTCCCTATAAAAAATACAAAAATTAGCCAGTTGTGGTAGTGCACACCTGTAGTCCCAGCTGCCAGGGAGGCCGAGGTGGGAGGATTGCCTGAGGCTGGTGGGTCGAGGCTGCAGTGACCTGTGTTCATGCCACTGCATTCCAGCTTGGGCAACAGAACGAGGCTCTGTCTAAAAAAAAACCAATAGGCTGAGAATGATGGCTTACGCCTGTAATCCCAGCACTTTGGGAGACCAAGGAGGGCAGATCAAAAGGTCAGGAATTCGAGACCAGCCTAACCGACATGGTAAAACCCCATCTCTACTAAAAATACAAAAATTAGCTAGGTGTGGTGGCGAGCACACCTGTAATTCCAGCTACTTGGGAGGCTGAGGCAGAAGAATCACTTGAACCTGAGAGGCAGAGGTTGCAGTGAGCTGAGATCACACCACTGCATTCCAGCCTGGGCAACAGAGCGAGACTCGTCTCAAAATAATAATAATAATAATAATAATAATAATAATAATAATAATAATTTGTCGACACCCACACCTCCCCAGTCCACAAGGGCATCCAACACAAGATTTATATTAATGACAATTTAAAGAACTACGTTAGTCTCAGAAGACTATCTGCTTTCCATATGCTCTAGGAACGCAACAGTGTTCTCAGAAGGTTCAATGATATGAATGTACAACAATGCTTTCTTCTTCTGAGGAAGAGGAGAACTTAGAAATAGAAGATAAATTCAAAAATGATTTAAAGTATCAGAAGAGAAAAGATTAACTCTCTCCTAGTATTTCCCCTTCCTGCTCTAGGTCTCTGAAAGGACTTACAAGAAACTGCTAAGAGGTTGCTGCCTCCAGGGAAAGAAACTGGATGACTAGGGAACTGAGTGACTGGGGATAGAAGTGAAAGGAAGACTAACTTTTCTCTGTATATCTTTTTTTACCTTTTGAATTTTGTGGCACAAACATTTATTACCTATTAACTATTTTTAAATTTTAATCAACTGATTTACTAAAAACAAATAAGCTCTTTAGAAAAGAACTAACCACTATCTAAGATAGCAAAGATCTGAGCAAAAAAATCATTGTAAAAAAAGGAATGAAGAGGAATTATTTTCAAGTACTATGCAGAGCTGCCTAATATCCTTCTAGGTCTCTGAGTGTATGTCTCCTCATTCGGGCAGTCTCCAACAGATTGTACCCTTCAGCTTCAGATGGAAAACTGATGAACCACCTACTGCCTCATAGCCAATGGCTGAGAAATCCCTTATCACAGGTCACAAAGGCCTCCAGAAATCTCATAAAAGTATAGTAGAAACGAACTTAAGATTCATCTTGAGTCAGAAATAACAAGAGAAATACATCCATTATGTACTCACAAAAATGAAAAATTAACAGAAAAAAAGAAGAGAGAGAATAACGAAATACATGCCAATTAACACCCTTTGCCAGGTAAGTCACTGGCCCAGAGGCTCCAAGTAACAGGTACCCTTGAAAGCACTGTCCACTTAAAGCTGAGCCTAGAACATTCCCCTAGTGCTTTGTGGCATCCGAGTTACCTCAACAGGATCCAAAGAGGAGTCACTGTATCACTTGGCAACTCTGTCTAGATCTAAACAAAAGCAGGAGAAAAAGAAACAATAAATTGGATTCTTATTTAATGGAACACCAAAAATATAACTCAGATTATTTAAATATGAAAAACAAAACTTGAAATCTCTCAGAAGCTAATATATGAGAATATTTTCTTATTTGTTTATTTATTTATTTATTTTAGAGATAGGGTCTTGTTGCCCAGGCTGGACTCAAACTCCAAGGGAGAAGTACCTAAACAGGAAACAAAAAGCAAAACTTCTGAAAAAAAATGGCTAATTCAACCACGTTAAAATTTAAAATGTCTGTTCAAAAGACACCATAAAAAAAAGAGGAAAAAGATAAGGCAAAAACCGGGAGAAAATATTTGTAGCACATATAACTAATAAAGGAGTAATATCCAGAGTATACAATAACTGCCCCAAAACTATAAGAACTAGACATATAACCTCTCCCCCAAATTGGCAACAAACATTAACAGAATAGGCATTTCACAGAATAGGAAACATAAACAGCAAATAAATATATGAAAAGATTATTGGCTTCAATAATCAGGAAAATTACAAAATAAGATTATAATGACATACCACTTTACACTCCTGAAAGACTAAAACACTTTAAATCTGACAATACTTAAAAGGCCAGGCGTTCATGCCTGTAATCCAGCATTTATAAATGGGAGGCTAAGGCAGGAGGGTCACTTGAGTCCAGGAGTTTGAGAACAGCCTGTGCAACATGGCAAAACCCCATCTCTACAAAAAATTTAAAAATCAGTAGGGCACAAAAAAACAAAAATCAAAAAAAACAAAAAAATAAAAATAAAAAAACAAAAAAAAAAAAACAAAAAAAAATCAGTAGGGCACAGTGGCAGATGCCTGTAGTCCCAGCCACTTGTGAGGCTAAAATGGAAGGATCACTTGAGCCTAGGAGGTCAGGGCTGCAGTGAGCCATGATCATGCCACTGTACTCCAGCCTGGGCAAAAGAGTAAGACCCTGTCTCAAAAAAAGAAATGTTTTTAAGTTGGTAAAAAATGCAGACCAAGTGGCTGGTATGTATCTTAATATGAATTTGAATAATAATTTGGCATTGTCTTACAAAGTTAAAGCACTTCATATCCTGTATTTCAGCAATTCCACTTCTAGGACTATACCCCAGAGAAGCTCACAAAAAAACTGAGAATAGTGGCAAGGGGCAGGGAGCGTGGGGGAACAAACAGAGAAGGACATACATGCAAGCCTCAGTTCTGGTGATGTTTTTCAAGCTGAGTAGGAGCCATTGGTGCCCCACATACGCTATACACATTCTCTGTATAAAATAGATCCTTGGCTGGGCATGGTAGCTCACACTTATAATCCCAGCACTTTGGGAGGCCAAGGTGGGCAGATCAACCAAGGTCAGGAGTTTGAGACCAGCCTGGCCAGTAGGGTGAAATCCCCACTCTACTAAAAATACAAAAACTAGCCAGGCATGGTGGCAGGCACTTGTAATCCCAGCTACTTGGGAGGCTGAGGTAGGAAGACTGCTTGAACCCAGGAGGTGGAGGCTGCAGTAAGCCGAGACTGTACCACTGCTCTCCAGCCTGGGCAACAAAGCAAGATGCCATCTCAAAAATAATAATAATAAAAGACTCTGAAAAATAATAATAATAATAAAAGACTCTGAAAAGTTTGTTTTTTTGTTTTTTTTTTTTTGAGACAGGGTCTTATTCTGTCACCTGGGCTGGAGTACAGTGGTACAATATTGGCTCACTGCAACATCTACTTCCTGGGCTCAAGTGATCCTCCCGCCTCAGCCTACTGGGTAGCTGGAACTACAGGGGTGAGCCACCATGCCTGGTTAATTTTTTTGTATTTTTTAGAGAGACAAGGTTTTGTCATGTTGCCCAGGCTGGTCTCAAACTCCTGAGCTCAAAGCAATCTGCCTGCCTTGGCCTCCCTATGTGGTAGGATTATAGGCGTGAGCTACCTCCCACACCCTGACATTCCTACTATTTAAAGTCATGGTCTTTGCTGCCACTTAGCCTTTGCACATGATGTTCTCTTTCTATTCTAAATGTTTTTTCTCATTTTTGTCCACCTGATAAACCCTTACTCATTCCATCCAAAAGTCAATGAGGGAGTCAGAATATCTCAGTGGTTCTAAGAACAAGCTTACCACTACTTATTTACTTCTTTTTCTTTTTTTTTTTTTTTTTTTGAGATCAAGTTTTGCTCTTGTTCTCCAGGATGGAGCGCAATTGAGCAATCTCAGCTCACCGAAACCTCTGCCTCCCGGGTTCAAGCGATTCTCCTGCCTTAGCCTCCCAAGTAGGTAGGATTACAGGCATGTACCACCATGTCCGGTCTCGAACTCTCAACCTCAGGTGATCTGCCCACCTCCGCCTCCCAAAGTGCTGGGATTACAGGCATAAGCTACTGTGCCTGGCCCCTTTTTCTACTTTTTTAGTAGAGTATTTTTAGTAGCGTCAGGGTTTCACCATGTTGGCCAGGCTGGTCTCAAACTCCTGGTCTCAAATTCCTGATCTCAAGTGATCTTGAGATCTTGGTAAGCCACCACACCCAGCCACCCACAGCACTTTGTACCTATCTCTATTTAAACATATCTTGGCTGAGCACAGTGGCTGATGTCTGTAATCCCAGCACTTTGGGAGGCCATGGCAGGAACATCAATTGAGCCTAGAAGTTCAAGATCAGCCTGGGCAACATGGCAAGACCCTGTCTCTACAAAAAATTTTTAAAAATTGGCCAGGCGTGGTGGCACACACAGGTTGTCCCAGCTACTTGGGAGGCTAAGGCAGGAGGATCACATGAGGCCAGGAGTTCCAGGCTGCCCTGAGCTATGATCCTGCCACTGCACTCCAGCCTGGGTGACAGTGTGAGACTGTCTCAAATAAATAAATGAAAATAAAAATAAATATATCTTATACCAATTTATAGTTATTTATCTGGTATATTCCCACCATGAGACTATTGGGCTCTATCTCAGGGGGAAAGACCATGATTTATTTACCTTGTTACCTCCAAAGCCTGACACATAGTAAGAAAATGATCAATAAATACTGAATGAACAAATAAATAAACTAACATCAAGACTCAAGATTGACTCTTCAATAGTGGTGCAGCACACATCCACCTGATGAGAAATGACTTCGTAGAAGACAATGACTCTGAGCCAGACTGGAAAATCTTTTTTCTGTATTCTATATTTGCTTCTCTACCAGAAGTTAAAAACCTTCATACAGGCAAAAAGAACCCATATTTACCTACCAGCCAAATTATAATGCTTCTTTTTTCACATGTATCTTCCTGACATCTCCTCAAGTGTTATTTGCACATTCACATTTTTGTGAAATATATAATTTTTAATGTAACTGTCAATTCTTCATATATATCTTATTGTCTTTGGTTCTAAATAGCTGTTATTAGTACACTAGTGTTTTAAGTTTTTTTTTTTTCTTAATCACTTTTATTTTATTTATTTTTTTGAGACGGAGTTTCACTCTTGTCTCCCAGGCTGGAGTGCAGTGGCTCGATCTCAACTCACTGGAACCCCACCTCCAGGGTTCAAGTGATTCTCCTGCCTCAGCCTCCAGAGTAGCTGGGATTATAGGCACCCACCACCACACCTTGTTAATTTTTGTATTTTTAGTAGAGGCAGGGTTTCACCATGTTGGCCAGGCTGGTCCTGAACTCCTGACCTCATGTGATCCACCCACCCTGGCCTCCCAAAGTGCTGGAATTACAGGCATGAGCCACTGCAACCGGCCTCTTGATCACTTTTAAACATTGTCCTTGACCAGGTGCAGTAGTTCTCATTTGTAATCCCAGCACTTTGGGAGGCCAAAACAGGAGGACTGCTTGAGCTCAGGAGTCAGAGACCAGCCTAAGGAACATTAAAAAAAAAAAAATTAGTGGGACATGGTGGTACATGCCTGTAGTCCCAGCTACTAGGGAGGCTAAGGCAGGAGGATCACTTGAGCCTGAAAAATCAAGGCTGCAATGGGCTATGATGACACCACTGCACTCTGGGCAACATGGTAAAACCCTGTCTCTACAAAAAATGAAAAAATCAGGCAGGTGTGGTGGCATGCACCTATAGTCCCAGATACTCAGGAGGCTGAGATGGGAGGATCACTTGAGCCTGAGAGGCAAAGGTTACAATGAGCCAAGATCTCACACCACTGTACTCCAGCTTGGGTGGCAGAGAGAGAATCTGTCTCAAAAAAAAAAAAAAAAAAAAATTGTCCTTATCCAATGAGCAAATAAATTCTCCAAAGGCAAAAACGAAAGTTTTTCTTTTTCATGATGCCTTCGTGTCTAATACAGAGCTGTGCAAACCAAGAAAACTGATGGACTTTCTGAAAAGGTAGATGGTAGTAGAGAGCTGAAGGACCGGTAATAGGCCCTTCTAAGGTTTATGTTTACTCAGTCCCTTTAAAAGCCAGAGAAACACTAAAAATGTAGAGCTTTTAACATTTCTAGAGCTGGCCTAGGAACACCCCACAGTTCTGTGCTTTACTGAGAATAACCAAAATTACTAAACTAGTGAACAACTTATTGAGCTCAAGAAATTTACTCAAAGGGTGGAAGTAAAAAGTTAAACTGGGAAATAAGCTGGTGCCCTGACAGGGCATCACTGGAAAATCCTCTCAGACCTGATTATCAGGTGACCCATGTACCTCAGCTCTGCCACGCCATCTCCTCCCACTGTAGAGATTCTGAGAGTATCTCAAGAACCAATTACAAGGTAAGCTACTAATGTGTCCAAAGCTGTCCAGAGCTGTCCCTTCTGCCAGCTTGGAAATGAAAAATGAAACAAAGCTTCTCTATCTCACTCCACCTTTTGGCCACTCAGGGCACCCAAGCTATAAAGGTGATAGCTGGCAGAGTAAGACAAAGAAAAAAAATCTGTGTGATTACGCACAGAGAACTGTAGTGATTAAGTCTTATAAGGCCTGCCCATTTTGCATATCAAGGGTCATCACCCAGTAGCCATTGGGCAGAATCCAGTCCACAGACATATTTTGTTTGGTCTGAAAAAGACTTAACAATATTTTTAACTAGTTTCCAACAATTAAGAAACACGACGATCTAAATTTTCAGTTTCTCCTGAAAAATAGAAAGAGTGGTCATTCTGTGCCTGCATTCTAAAACAGTAACAATCTGCTGAAAAAGGAGTGATTGGCTCTTTTAAATAAGGGAATGGGTTGAGCATGGCGGTTCACTCCTACAATCCCAGCACTTTGGGAGGCCAAGGTGGGAGGATTGCTTGAGTCCAGGAGTTCAAAACCAGCCTGAGCAACACAGTGAGACCTTGTCTCTACAAAATATTTTAAAAATTGGCCAGGCGCAGTGGCTCACACCTGTAATCCCAGCACTTTGGGAGGCTGAGGTGGATGGATCACCTGAGGTCAGGAGTTCGAGACCAGGCTGACCAACATGGAGAAACCCTATCTCTACTAAAAACACAAAAATTAGCCAAAAGTCCTGGTGAGTACCTGTAATCCTGGCTACTCAGGAGGCTGAGGCAGGAGAACTGCTTGAACCTGAAAGGCAGAGGTTGCAGTGAGCCGAGATGTGCCACTGCACTCCAGCCTGGGCAACAAAGCGAGACTCAATCTCAAAAAAAATTAAAAAATTAGCTAGGTGGCCAGGTGCAGTGGCTCACACCTGTAATTCCAGCACTTTGGGAGGCTGAGGTGGGTGGATCACCTGAGGTCAGGAGTTCGTAACTAGCCTGACCAACATAGTGAAATTCCGTCTCTACTAAAAATACAAAAAATTAGCTGGGTGTGGTGACGGAGGCCTGTAATCCCAGCTACTTGGAAGGTTGAGGCAGGAGAATCACTTGAACCCAGGAGGTGGAGTTTGCAGTGAGCCGAGATCATGCCATTGCACTTCAGCCTGGGCAACAAAAGCGAGACTCCGTCTCAAAAAAAAAAAAATTAGCTGGGCATAGTGGCGCACATCTGTGGTCCCATGGTCCCAGCTACTTGGGAGGCTGAGGTGGGAGGATCACTTGAGCCCAGAGGTCAAGGCTGCAGTGAGATGTGATTGCTCCTCTGCACTCCAGCCTGGGAGACAGCAAGACCCTGTCTCAAAAAAAAAAAATTTAAATTAAAGATTAAAAAAAAAATGGCATGGGTTCTCCAGTACACCACAGTCCCCACTAATCCAAATACATTCCCATGTGACTCAATTCACTCATTTACATTACCTGCCTGGTATTTAGGCATGTGAGCTTGTAACCCCTGGTTTATATGACTGGCAAATCATTACTGTGCCATCATACTTAATTTCCACTACTACTGGAACAAATCATCTCTTCTATGATTACTTCTATTATTATTGGGGTTCCAAATCAGCACAGTGCTCAATATTTTCTCTTTTATTTTATTTTTTAATTTTTCCTGAGAGTATACCAAGTAAAATATTTTCTTTTAATTAAACAACTACAGTTGAACATAATGAAATACAAAAACAGAATAACAGCTAAACATCAGCCCATTATATTTACATAGCTCTTCCAGCCTGAGGATAAAATTAACCTCCCCTTCTCCCTTAAATTCAATCCCCCCATTAACTCAACAACAGAATCATTCTAATCAGTCACACACAGCCACAGGGATACAGAGTGTAATCAATCAATGAGAAGTGTCACAAAAAGATTAGGATGATCCTTGCGGTGAATACTCTATAAATAGTCTCCTCAAAAGCAAGAGCTGTCTTCTTCCTCTCTAGCTGCCCACAGTGGCCGTCTAAGTACCCTATCAATGAGCTTATTATGTAAAAGTGGCAGTCATCCTGACTTCTGGAACATAGGGAAATAAAATAGTAGTGGAACTTTGAGAACTCTGAGCTGAAACTGGGATTGGTGCCCAGCTACTGAGGAGATGTGTCTACAACCTGAGTTCCCAGTATGCCAGTGAGCATCACTGTCAAGATTGGAACATACTGTCTAAAAATACCATTAAAAAGAAGCTCAAATACAAGTTTAAGACTTGTATTTGAGCCAGGTGCAGTGGCTCACGCCTGTAATCCCAGCACTTTGGGAGGCCATGGTGAGTGGATCACGAGGTCAGGAGATTGAGACCATCCTGGCTAACACGGTGAAACCCTGTCCCTACTAAAAATACAAAAAATTAGCCGGGCATGGTGGCACATGCCTGTAATCCCAGCTACTTGGGAGGCTAAAGCAGAAGAATCTCTTGAACCCAGAAGAAAGAGGTTGCAGTCAGCCGAGATCATGTCAACTGCACTCCAGCCTGGGTGACAGAGCAAGACTCTGTCTCAAAACAAACAAACAAAGACTTGCATTTGAAGGATGAATTTTCTGATTCGTGGGTGGGAGTGGGAATTATTCCTATCTAGAAAATTATTCCTATCTAGAAATGACAGTTAGGATAAAAAAAAGAGAGAGAGAGAGAAAACCTTTTGATGCCTATAGTCACCCCCAGGCTCAGAGACTAGATTGCCTGTTATGCAAAGCATATCAACTAAACAGGGCAATGGCCCAGGTGAGCAAGGCAGGCTCATCAAATCTGGGTACCTCCTGAGCTATGTCATTTCATTTGCTACATTCAACTACTTTTTGGGGGGTGGGGAGAGGGGAGGAATTCTACAACTTAGATCAGCAAGTTAAAATGCAAATAGTTTCCTGTACCATTTCCATCCCACTAATTCTGAATCAACACACATAAAGCATAAGTAATGCCATCCCCCTTCTCCCAACACACATAAAATTTCAATTTCATAAGGGCAAAGGGAAATTATGAAATTTCAATTTCATAAGGGCAAAGGTAGGAAAAACTGAGTTCAGTCATTCTAAGATCCTAAATAGTTTTCTATTCTAACACTATGAGGTTTTGATCCTCCTAGTTCCTACCTCACCATGCAAAAGTGCAAAGTGTTCCTGATTGCCTGGGCCAAAAGCAGGCCACAAGTCCTGATCACATACTGAAACTAATCCCAGATACAGATAACACTTATTGAGTGTCCACTACATACCAAAAGGCATTAGGTTGCTCCTGCTCTTAATCTACTACATGCTCCAGCTAGGCCACTGCTCATACATGCTACTACTTTTAAGAAGTGCATTAACTGAGCAATCCCAAAGAAGACCTTTCCATCTGTATCCTCCACAGGGCCTAGAGTGCCTTGTATACCTGAATTAAAGGCATACAAGTTTCCACACTGTGCATTAAAAAACACCATCTACACTATTCCTTATTTCTAAAAGCACTCTTTCTAAAAGCACTCTGCTGCTCTGACCCTACAATTGGCTGAAAATCTCTCATGACTTTTTGCCCACTAAAAATAATAGGCCAACAGTACGAAACTTTGCCAGTATTCTCTGCTCTCAGTCAAATATGTTATAATAGAGTGGCTTCCTTATGATTAAACCTCATCTCCTTAGTGAAGACCTGGGGAAAATGTCAACAAAAACATACACCAGAAAAGAATGCCTGTGAAAGAGGGTATAAAGGAACAAATAGGCCCAGAAGATAAGTCTAGTGTTTACATACAGATCCAGACTGGCAGCTGAGCTGTCCAATAAGAGGGAAGCCTTCTCATAGCCCAGTTTCCTGTGCTGCTATAACCTCAAGCCTTTCACACATCTGTCTGCTGACAATCTGATTCTAGGTGCACTAGCTCATCATCCAGTATTAATGAAGCAGTTCCTTTGTATTAGTGAGGCAGTCACAAAGAAGCAGGCGCTGTACACAATCTGGAGAGACTTTCATATCTAAAGTCTGAAAACCCATAAAAGTAGAGACAATGCTCCTTAGGTTTGCTTTCAGCTTTTGAGTACTGGGCTCTTTAGGATGCAGAAAGAGCTGGAAAAGAGGAGCTGAAAACTAAGTCAAGCCTGGGAAAATAGAAGATTTGGGCACCTACAAAGGATCAGTAATGCGAGCAGAAATCCCCCCTCCTGCGGCAAGGGCCTGACCTTTGCCCCTGCATACCTTTCTGTTCCCTCTCACAATAACCCTTCCCTCGTCTTATTCCTGTCCGCTGCGTCCTTAATCCACCCTGGCTGCCCAATTTAAGGGTCCTTCCCCCTAATTCCCTATTGCGATGTCAGGGAGGCCTTCACGACACCGGAACTCTAGGTAGAGACTTCGCTGACCTGTCAGCGGATCCAAAATGGCGGGGCCTAGTCCCAGGACCGGCAGCCGCTGCTCATGTCCAGCCCGCACCCCGGAGGCGTCTCCGAGCAGGTCTCCCGGCTCTGGTAGCAGATGGGAGAAGAGAAGGAGCTCGTTTCCTGGAAATTGAGGCCGAAGTAAGGGTGGGAATGCACAGTCCGCCAGGATGAGTCGGCCGGGACGGGCAGTGGAGCCGGCTACCTTCCCTGTCAGCTCACTGACGTGGTAACTAGCCTCAGTCTAGCCCGCTGCCTGGTAACTGCGCGAGTCCTGCCGGATGCAGCCAATCATAGCTTTGCACCGTGAAAAGTAGCATTCCGACTATCCAATCGAATAAAGGAAATTGACTTCAGGAGGCGGGTAGTGCCTAAAGAGGCGAGATTACAAGGGAAAGAAAGGGTAGGTAGGGGACAACCAACGATACGAGTACTCTCTGAGTGACAGTTTAAAAATCCAATAAAAAAATAGGAACTGTGCTGGGCGGTTAGAGAGGTGGAGCTAGGTGGAGTTCGGTTGCAGTGCGCGGTTTGGCAGTGGCTGCTGCGCATTACGGGCTACAATTGGCTGGAAAGGGGCGGGGTCCGTTTTGAGAGCTTGAGCGGGCACCCTTATGCCCCTGTCCACGTACTATCAAAGTTACCTGGGCCAATACCATGCTCCTTAAGGGATCACTCCTTTTCGAAGCAACTCTGGGCTTCCTTCATCCTAAAATAAGTCCAGCGATACATTCCACACCCTCCTCTCCTCGCCCTCTCGTCCACCTTCCCGGTTGTGGCTTCTCACAGTTGTGTCTGTCACGTCCCAACTCTGTTTCAGCGCCTTCTGCCCTATTCCCATTATCCAGAAATAGAGAAAATGGGAAGTAGCAGAAGCCCTGGATATCTAATTTAAGTCTCTTCATTTTACATCATAGGAAACAGCCCCAGGGTGGAAGGCTGGGCCCAGGTTCACATAAGAAGTAAATATCAGAGCACAGAGACAAATCCCTGGGTCTCCTCACCCCCAGGTCAACTCTTTTCACTGCCTTTTGTCACCATTTATGCTTTAGTATATCGAGCTGTGACTCCCGGTCTGCCTCTCATACCAAGCCTTGGACGGGCCTTATCGACCAGACAGAAAGCTAAATACGCTCCTTAGCTCACATTTTCAGTGATAGGAAACAGAAGTCTTTCTTGTTTGCCTTAGAAACGCTAAGGGGCCTGAGGGTTGGATGCCCACCTGTTTTCACTCTCTTGCCCCCAGCTGCCTCCTCTATTTGCAAGAGATGATAGAGGTTACTAAGCTATTTAGAATTACCTGTGTTACCTGGAAGTGAAAATGTGTGGGAAGAGAACAAGAGGATGGGTTTTCTCCTAGCAGACTGAATCATGAAATTCTCAGCCTGTTTAAGACACTAGAGCCCCAGTGTCCCTGCAGACCTGGAGAGACTGCTGGGAGTCAGTGAAAAAAGATATCAACTCTTCCCATACTTCTTCCCAGTTATGGACAACTCAAGTCCAGGGAAGTTCCATAACCACATAGGAACGTAGTCTCAAAACTGTACATCTAAAGATCATCCACGTGCTACGATGCTCTAGTTTTTTTGTTGTTGTTAGTTTTTTTGGTTTTGTTCATTTTGTTTGTTTGTTTTTGAGATGGAATCTTGCTCTGTTGCCCAGGATGGAGTGCAGTGGTGCAATCTTGGCTCACTGCAACCTCTGCCTCTGCCTCCTGGGTTCAAGAGATTCTCCTGCCTCAGCCTACCAAGTAGCTGGGAATATAGGTGTTTGCCACCACGCTGGGCTAATTTTTGTATTTTTAGAAGAGATAGGGTTTCACCATGTTGGACAGGCTAGTCTCGAACTCCTGACCTCAGGGGATCCACCAGCCTCAGCCTCCCAAAGTGCTGAAATTACAGGCGTGAGCCACCACTCTTGGCCACAATACTCTAGTGTAAAGCACCCATCAGACTTGACATCAAACCTGAAGAACCTCTCAATAACTCCCTACACCTGCACCTTGGGCTTCTGGTCAGTGGGTCCAGCTGAGGATCTAGCCTCTTTCACCCAAAGAGAGTCAGGAAAAGAGGATATACCATCATAACACCTCTTTCCACATTACCTCTGAGCCATTTTCTTCCTCATTTGAAAACTGGAAATTGGTGTCCTGGGCCTGTCTCAAATTGAGAGGTCCTGGAGAGCCCACTGGAAAATCCTCTAAGTGGGCCAAAACTTCCTGCTCAGCCATATCCACTTCCACATACTTCCAGAAAGTCATCATTCTAAAAGCATGTGATCATCCAATAGAGATGGGGAAGAAAGAGATGACAATTCCCTAGTCCCTCCTAACCACTAATCATCATCTTACCAGGCAGAATATCTTCCTCATAGATTTCAATGTGACATATTCATTGATATTCTACATTATGCCTGGGAATAATAGACATGGTCCTTACCTTCCTAAATTTTAGTCTCATGGTGGACAACACATAAGCTGATCCGTTCAATACGGTGGGTGGTGTAATAGAGGTTATATACAGAGGGTCATGGGAGCTAGAGGCTAACCCTGAGAGTTCAGAAAAGGCTTCCCAGAGAAAACAAGGCCTGAGTGGAACATTGGAGGAGTAGGAATTTACAATATAAAGATGGGTTACTTTTACAGGAAGGGCCAGAGGTGTGCAGGAAACTACTAGGAAACCGGAGATGAAGACAAGGTCAGGTCCTGAAGGTCTTGTATGTCAGGTATACATACAAAAGGGAGCTTGACCTTTATCCTGAGGGCAATGGGAGTCACTGAACAGTCAGTACAGGACTGTTCAGATTTGCCTTAGGGGCATATTGTGTGACTGAGCTTAGGCTCTTGAAGCACCCAAGCAACACATCCTAACTGGGAGAAGAGAAGGAGCCTGTTTCCTGGAAATTGAAGCCAAAGTCAGGGTGGGACAGTACAGTCTGCCAGGATGTTCCTTGGACATCTATCCTGTCCCTTGCAAATACCTAACCAGCAAGCACCAAGGCCACACTTTGCCCACAGGACTTAACCTAGTACCACCAGGGGGAAACCAGCCCTGCCAAAGGAGGGAGAGCACAGCCCAAGCAAGACGACGGTGCAGACTGAAAGGCAATCGGTCCATGCATTTGGAGTGCCCAGCCCAAGCCCTGAGATCCAGCAGGAACCTCCTCTTAATTGTTTTGTGCGGGGAGGGAGATGATAGTTACTTGTCCAAGTTCACTCGGTGATGGTGCAGTTCGTGGCAGCGTTGGAATACCACTTTGGTTTGTCTCATTCCAAACCCTGTTGTCGCCACGAGGTCACCTTCCTTGGAAAAGAGGGGAGAAATGAAGAGGAGGAAAGATATGAAGAAAAAGGAACAGAGAGGAAGAGAAATGAGTGTTTAAAAGTGGCAGAGGAGGGAGAGGGGTAAACAGCAGGAGCGAAGCGGCTGAGGAGAAAGAAGAGGAAAGAAAGGCGAGACGTAGGAGGACTGGAACAGAGACAAAAGGGAGGAGAGACGGACAGCGACAAGTGGAGAAAATCGGCGAAACTTGAGCGGCAGAGAAGTCTGAGCGCTGAGACCCGGCGGCCCCGTGCGCCTTCCCCCCTGGCGCCGATCCACTTTGCTCGGGGTAGTGGCCCTGCCCCACTTCGCCGCCAGCCAACCCCTTTTACACGGGGCTATCGGGACCGCTCGACTCTTGCCCACTTGGCTCTGCCAAAGCGTCCTAGCCTGAGCGCGGTCTGTGCCACGTGGGGAGGGGCGCGGCCCAGTTACTGAGGAGCGCTTCTGATTGGCCAGAGGGCGGTGTTCTTGGCGTCTCGCCGGTCAGACCCCTCCCTCAAAGGCGGGACCTGGAAATCTACAGCTGGAAAGGGCGGAGCCCCGGCAGCGCAGCTGGAAAGGGGCGGGGCCTGACGCGCGCAGCTCGCCGCTTTGGGCTGGGGGCGCCCTGGTCTGCCATAAAGTGAATGGGCGCCTGCTGGGGGTGGCAGTACGCGGTGAGGCTCACTCCCTCCGCGAGTCCGGGAGCGTCAGAGCGCAACGGCAGCCCGGGAGCAGGGGGGCGGCCCCCACTCCGGCCGGGTGCCCGGCCCCTGGCCCCTGCCTGCCCTCTAGATCGCCGCCGCCGCAGCCGCTGCCGGGAGTCTGCCTGTTACGGGACGTACTGTGAGTGTTTGACCATTCTAAGGAGAGGGGCTCACGGGGCCGAGGAACTATTGCTGGACCTTGAAATCCCTAAAACGGGACCTGAGGCAGCTGAACTCTGGTGTCGAGGGAACGGGTTGAGACTGGGCGGGCGGACTGCAGACCTGGGGCTAGGACCTGGGAAAAGGGGAACTCAGGGTAAGAACCAGGGAATAGGGAAGGAGGAGATCCAGAGGATCCAGAACGAAGCCGGAGACTGGAAGCCAGGATAGGGGCTTCGCGAGGCAGGGAGTAGGGAGTCTGGAAACCATTACCAGAAAGCGCCCTGGAATCCCAGGGCACGGGGCAGGCGGCCGGGGAGCGAAAGGGGTTGCAGAGGCCCTAGCCAGCAGGGGAGCAGGCGGCGACCCCCAGTTTGGGGGCAGTTGCGGCACCCGACGCCCCTCAGCCCAGGCTCAGACAGACTCCAGGGGCTGGGAGCCGGGGTGCGCCTGGTCTCACACGCTTCTCTTCCCATCTGCTCCACAGTTGGAATAAGAGCCGTGTTGTGAGAGCCTGGCCGCGACTGGGTCAGATGGCCGCTGTGTGGGTCAGAGTGACCAGGCAACGGATCTGGTGGATCTGGCTTGGGGTGTCTGGGCCCAGATGGGTCCTGACTTGGGGCCGCCTCAGAATCGGACAGAATGTCCGCGGTGCATGGGGCTTGGAGCGGACAGAATGTCCGGGGTAGCGAAGTGGGTCTCTCCGGAGCGAGCGTTGCGTCGGACAGTGGCGGACAGAATGTCCCTGGCTGGGTGGCATGTCCATCTACCCGGCAGCGCCTGCCCAGCTGCTGCGTGTGCGATGGGGTCGGCTGCTGTGGATCACCTCAAATCCCAGGTCACACTTTGCAAACTTGTTTCAGCTCCTTTGGGCTGCGAAGCTGCAAGCAGGGAGTGAGAGTAAAGGCTGCAGCCCGGCCTTGGGGTGAGGTGCGCTGGGACACATGCCCCCTTCAATTCAGAATAGATCAGAGCATCACTCTGTACTTCCAGAATCCAAATTTGAGGAGAGAAAGCCAATGAGGAGACTACTAGTGGTAATCAAGACCAGGAAAGGAAGGAACGGGTGACAAAAGGCAAAGAAAAACAGGAAAGAGGTGGGCATAAGCCCCTGGCAGCCTCATTTGCCCCCTAACTCCAATACAATTGACCAGACACCTCTCAGACTCCTTGCTAAAGTGTCAGCCGACCAAGGCTCCTTCCCTACAGTGGGCAGGAGCCCAGGCCAGAAGAGAAACTACAGCCCCATTAGCAAAGAAAACCCTGTGCCTGTTTCCCTTTTGCTTCCTCAGCCCTACCAGTCCCAGCACCACCCTGGTGGCTGAGCGGAGGTGGGAAGGAGGCTCATGGAATCCAGACTCTGGGGTCCAAAAGGGGGCTATCTGGTCCTTTAAGTCTGGTTGGGATGTCCCGGCCCTACCAACCAGCCAGGTTTACTTTCCCTGCAGGTGGGATACAGCCTTAACTCTGCTGGGCCCAAACAGTGACCATCCGCCCTGATCCCAGTTCTAACCAGAGCTCAGTTATCCTGAAGAGAGCAGAGTAGGGAGAACAAGTCCATATAAGTGAGCAAGATAGCCCAGCTGGGGACTGAATTTTCACAAGGACAAGTCCAAGGCATTGTATTTAGCAATGAGTAATCTAAACAGTGGTTTCAACCTTTCTCATCCTTCACCTATGAGTGACATACAATACGTATTCCCCACACTCCCATTCCATTCCTCAGTTCTAGAGTTTGCTTATCATTGGCTAGGATTCTCAACCTTTTTTTTTCCTTTGCCTTCTTTTGATAAAGACATACCACAGTTACCCCCATCACATTCTGATACACTTTTCAGGGGTGTGTGCTCCCATTGCTGTGCTCTCATAAAACCACGGAAATTATAGGTGAAATGAAGGGCTCTGTGTCAGGAAAGGAATAGAGAAAGCATTACAGATGGTTCCCTGAAGACTTTAGCCCAAAGTTGTGCTTTTGCCAAAGCCAAAGAGGTGGTATCATAATGAAGATGATTGGAAACAAAAGACAGAACCTTTTCCCACCCTTGCATAAAGCCATGTAGCTGAATGCATGCCTGGTCACTGGCTCTTAGGAAGATGTCATGGGCCTAGAGCAGGTCAGAGAATGGCTGGCAGAATGGGGAGCCAGGGGCTGCTGGCGAGAGCAAATTTCAAAGTTTAGTCCTCTGGAAGGTGAAACAGGATGGAAATCTACTGCAATAATAAAAGGCCTACATATGCAGAAGAATGTCTTGCTCCCCACATCTTGAAACTGGAGATGAGGGGGCCTCTTAGAACTGGAGTGATGCAAGCTCGGGATGAATAGGAAAACGTTCTTTGGCCCACAGTGGGCAGCATACTTCCAGAGCTCATTTCCAGAGAGATGGTACAGGCAGGAAGTAGAAATGGAATCCTTCAGGGCTTGGGAGGATCAGCACATGTCAGAGTCACGAATAGCTGCAGGGTGGGGGAGTGAAGCATGGAAAGAGCAGAATTAGGTGGTTTGAATCTCTTCAGTCTGTGTAGCCTTGGATCCTACCTTCTTAGAGGTCTAACAGGGATAGGCACTCCTGCCATGGAGGGCAGTTGTGAGAGTTAAATGAAATCATGTCTGGGAAAGTCCTTTGCAAATGGAGAAGCACCGTAGAAATAAGAAGCACTGCTATTATTACACCCAAACTCCAGAATCTTTGTTTGGAAGAGTGGGGCTGAAACTTAGAGCAGCCTAATCACATCCCTGATGCAGCCATAGGAGGGTTCTTTATGACAGATGGGCCACCCTACCACAGGCTTCAGATGCTAGCCACTACCCCTGCCCCTGTCCAAAAACTCTGGGGAGCTCCCCAGATGCTTAACCAGTCTATCAGGCCAAATATCTCTGCCTGCCTCTTGCTCAGGGATGGGGACATGGGCCCAGGACTTGGGTTCAGGAAGGGAGGGCAGGCACAGCAGGCTAGAGCTGACTTGTGGTGACAGAGGATGGAGCCAGTGGAATCTTTTCTTCTCCATTCACACTAAATGATGGCTCCCAGACTAATCTGAAGGATCCATTAGGTCCTAAGCTTTGGGGTGTCTAGGGTGTCCATGGCCACTGCCAGGGACTCATGAAAATAATGATGGGGAGGTCTAGAAAACCCCATAGTAAAAGAGAGAGAGAAAAAAAGAATGATGGGGAGGAAAAGGAAAAGATCATCAGTGGGGTAAGAGTTAGGAGAAGACAGAGAGGAATAACTTTCAAAACTCACCCTATCTCTCCTTTCCCATTATCCTGCCCTGGGGCCTTTTTTACACCTTTCAGTTAATAGTTTCTTCTTTCCTATTTCTTCCCTGCCCAACCCATTCTGCTTACCATTGTCAAATAAAGGTCACAAAGATGCTGTTTTTGTCACACCTGTAGCTACAAGCCTCTAGTGACCCCCACTGCTTGATGCATTGCTTCTCATAGTGGGGTGGGGTGGGAGGAGGGTAGTACGCGTGTGGGAGAAGCATGACACACAGTCTAAACAGGGCCCCTCTTCCTGGTGTGGGGATATCACTTGAAGGTTGGGGGGTGGGGATGTGCTTTATTTTTATATAAAAAGAACTTTTCTTTTTATATGAAAATAAAACATTTTATATTAAAATATTTTATATTCCATGACTACAGTATGAAATGGAATGAAAAATTTGCTTGCATTTTTAACATAAAGCTGGTGACTTCAAAACAATTTCATACTAGCAGCAGCTGTTCTAGGTCATGCTTCTAGTTTCCTATTAGATGTTGGTTTTAACTGGTCTTAGGGTTTGTTTGTTTGTTTTCCTTTTTTTTTTTTTTTTGTGGAGAACAGGGTCTCACTATATTGCCCAGGCAGGTCTCGAACTCCTGGGCTCAAGCTATCCTCCTACCTCTGTCTCCCTAAGAGCTGGGATTACAGGCATGAGCCACAGCGCCCGGTGGTTTTTTGTTTTTGTTTTTTGCTTTATTCAGGACTGTGGCTCAGGGTGAATCTTAGGGGTTTTTGATGAAAAAGCTGGACATACTCTAGCCTAGACTTTGCCAAATCTGAACCACCACTCCTTGCCCCCCATTGAAGGCCCCCTCAGTTTGACTCATTTCTCTCTGCTGATCTCCCGTGGCCTACACTGAGACTCTGACTAATCTAGGCTCACCACTGCCCTCCCAACCTGCCAGCTTATTCCCAACACTGCTGATTATTTAGAAGGCCATACCCCTTCTCTGCCTCTTGAACTCCCAATTCAGTCACGTGCCTACATTCTCTGAGCCCCCAGCACTTGGTACCACCTTCCATGGGCTTCCCTCTCTCTGATCTCCCACAGTCTGGGAGTCAGATCCATGCAGTCCATCTTTTCCTCCTCTGCTCTGTTTGCCTCCCTACACTGCAGACTCCTACAAGTTAGGGTCTGTGCGCTACTGTTCTTGGGGATCCCTCTTAACACCTAACACTTGCTGAAGGAAGGAAGCAAGGAAGAGCAGGAAGACTGTGGAGTCATTTCTCTGATTCCTGATTCATCCCTTGATAACTTGAGTACTTCAAATCTTTGCTGCCTCCACCTGAGTCTTGGGACTGTAAGCAAATGTGTCTCAATTTGCTCCCATTTGCACATTGCAGTTCAGCAGACCACAGAGCCTGGCTGCTCAGCATCCCTAATGAACATGCAACCATGTCCACTTAAGGGCCTCACTTCAGATTCAGGTTTATAAGATGAAAACGTCACAACTCCAGCTCCTCTTATATCTTCTCCAGTTAGCCCCTGAAAGAGAAAGGCTTTCTCCCATCTGAGTTCCAGATTATGCCTCCAGCCTCAGGCATCATTATTGCAACTGATCATGGGCTCTCACTATGTCCTGGTCTTCCCCTCTGGCTTCAGGACTTACATGGGTCCACATGACAGCTAACTTACTGCCATGGGGTTGTGTCCCTTGGAAACCATGGCCTCCTCACTGTGGCCTCCCTGGCCTAAGATCTGCTCTCTGCCTTCATATGTCTTGGATATTTCATTCTTGCTGCATGCATGACCAGGCTTCCTGTAATTCCAGCCTGGACTGCAGAACCAGAGCATACCTGTAGGCCCTCTGTACTCCCTGGGCCTGGGATTGCCACCCTGACCCCAGTGGGACTGGGCCACACATCCCTAGCAGTGTGTGGCAGAAAGGCTGGGGTGGGGCTGGCAGCCCCCTCCCAGAGCTGGACCCACCATCACTGTTATCTCTTGACTCTGTCTGTCACTGCCTGGGTATTTCTTACTAGCATCAACCAATCCTGCAGCTTCCAGACCTACTGCTTGTTCTTCCCTATCCACTGAGTGAGGCAAAGTCCCTGGCCTCAGTCCCAACTCCCTAGCTTCCTGACCTCCAGCAGTTTGGGGGAGCTTAATCTTCAGCCAGCCTGTCTCCAGTTCAGACAACAGCTTGGCGCCCCCAGCCTTTGCCTGACCAGCCCACCCGGACGTGAGTTGGCTAGAGGGCTATGCCCCCACCCTTCCATCCCTCTATTGCCTGCCTGGCTTTACTGTTCTTTCCTTCTCTCTTCAATTTCACTGTCAGGGCCCTTCTCAGCCATGGCTCCTCTCTCTGCTGTTACTAGCCCATGCAGGAGCCTAAAGGCTTCCTTCTTTCCTTTACCAGTCCCTGATCCCGAAAGTGGCTCCCAGCTTGGGTTACTCTGGCCATGTTGCTGTTACCTTGTTGACTGGGTCCTCCATGCTCAGGACAGAGCGTTCACAGCAAGTGTGGCCTCTCAGCAATGCAGTGTACTCACCTTCATTCACTGGGGAAACACTACGCTAGAGGATACAGAGTGTGGGGAGATGATGACCCACTCAGGGAAGGGCAGACACAGGGATGAGATCTTAGCCACCACTCCACCCCCAGTGCCAACTCAACGCACAACTCCTAGAATGTGCTAAATAAACATTTGTTTGATGAATGAGAAAAAAAAAGTTACTCAGGTAGAGTTTTATCCCTACTCATTTTTATGTTATGTTTTTATCTAAACCTTATAACAATACTGAAGGCAAGTAGAGAAGAGATCATAAACTTCCTTTTAGAGATGAAGAAATATGCCTAGAGAGGTAAAGTAACTTGCCGAGGACACACAGTTAGTAAGTTGTAGAGCCAGGATGTGAACCTAGATCTCTTGACTCCAAACCTAATTTCTTTAGGCTATACCAGATTACTTTCCTGAGAGGGGCCTGGGCACCTCCTGTTCCCCCTCCCCACCCCATCCTCCAGCTCCAGAATTCTCATGCCTTCTCCTCACTCAGCAGCCGTCCAGTGCAGGACACTCCCCTGGCCCCCTTGGCCTCCTCCTCCCCCACACAGAGTCCTTAACTCCTGGGACTGAGAGCTGAGGTTCAGAGGGGCCAGGGAGGGGTGGGGGGAAGGGTAATAATGGCTAGCTCCAAAACAGCCCCGGCAGCTGTCCCTGTCACAGAGAGGAGACTGTGTGACGGTGCATGTCTGTCTGCCTGGATGCGGCAGCGCATGTGTGGGAGAGTGTGTGTTTGTGTGCCTCTAGCTCCAAGTCCAAGTGCTTATTATGTCTGACTGGGGGGCCTGTGTGTGTCTGCACATGTGTCTGTCTGTCTCTGGGAACATGTAGCCTGAACTCGGCTTTCTCGCCTCGGCTTTTCCTCTGGCCCATATCCCTTCTCACCCTGCCTCCTTCTGCTGAAACAGAATGAAAGCAAGATGCAGGTATAGAATGCTGGGGTCGGAGAGGGGTAGCAGGGGAATTTGGAAAACTGCAAGTCTGGAGCCAGAGCAGACTGGAAGGCTAGGTGGAAAGTGTGGGGCTGCTTTTCCCACAGGTAAACCCCTCTCTGGGTTTTTTCCCAGCTCCATGTTGTTCCCATGACCTCTAGAAAAGTCAGGGGCATGACTTGCATTTCAAGGGCATCTTGGGTATGAAGGGGAAACTTCAGAGCACCCCTTTTTCCAGCTCTCAGTTCTAACCTTCCTCCTTCATCTTCCCAGCTATTTGGGAAGAATCACTAGCCAAGGCTGCGATAGTTCCCTCCCAGGGACATCTGTCTTCCATCAGAGCATTGTTGGCCAAAGATTTCCAGCCCCAAGCCTCCTGACCTGACCTGGAAGGGGTCAGTAAGCTGAGCACACCTCCAGTCCTGGCCTGACTTCTCCTTCTGTCCCAGGTTCCCGCCAGCCCTGTCTCTCCACATCCAGTAAAAGGTCCAAGATCTAGACCCCTCTGCCTGTGGAAAGAGCAGGGACTGTTTCTCAACGTCCTGCCTTGACCTCAGTTCCACCCCCAACCTGGCTTGAGAGGTGGGGTGGGGAGTGGGGGCACAGCTGTTATCTCTGAGCTGGTTGAAGGGGGCATTACCATGTGCAAATACAGGCCGCTGCCCATCTGCACCTCCCTGAGAAAGGCTCCTAATAAATCCAGAGCAGCCAAGTGACACACATCTCAATCTAGGCTAATCCACCACATTAATGCCATCCTGCACAGCCTGCATTAAGCCCCTGTTAATGGGGAAGGGGTGTCAGGGGCAGAGAGACCCCTCCCACTCAGCTCTCTACCCCTTCCCTCTGTCCCTAGCCTCCTTCTGTTCTCCTCTGACCAAGAGGCATCCGGAGTCTTGAGCCCTAGTATTGCCCATTTCCCTTCCTCCCCGCAGTGGGGTCCTGGGAGAGCAGGCAGAAAAGGGGACCCTGCAGGAGAAACTTGGACAGGGACCCAGGGAAGCTCCTGGGCAATGTGGGGCTAGGTTTGGGATAGGAAGCATGAGTAGGAAGATGGTCTTATGAAGTTCCTGCTACAGCCTGGAGCGGGCTTGGTAGAGGCTGTGCATTAGTCGAGCCGTCACTGGTAGGATGTAGTGTATGCCGGTGCAGGCATGAGAGCAGGCCCAGCCCAAGCACCCAGTGGCTTTCATACTTGTGTTTGATCTTGTTACCCTTCTTTCAAATGAAATCTCTTCAGAAATCATGAACAAAACAGTCCAGGTGCGGTGACTCATGCCTGTAATCCTAGCACTTTGGGAGGCCAAGGCAGGTGGATCACCTGAGATCAGGAGTTTGAGACCAGTCTGACCAACATGGTGAAACCCCTTCTCTATTAAAAATACAAAAATTAGCCAGGCATGGTGACACATGTCCTAGCTACATGGGAAGCTGAGACAGGAGAATCGCTTGAACTCTGAAGGTGGAGGCTGCAATGAGCCAAGATCATGCCACTGCACTCCAGCCTGGGTAACAAAACGAGACTCCATCTTAAAAAAAAAAAAAGAAAAGAAAAGAAATCATAAACAAAACAGACCAAAGCAGAGCCTGCCCTAGCTGAAGCAGACCCAAGTAAGGCCAGGCTAGAACTGTAGCTGAGTCCCTGAGGGGATCTCAAGGGAAGGCCCCAAAGAGCACAATGTGAGAAAGCAAGCATCCTGAGTTGACTGGATCAGAAAAATAAAAATAATAAAATAAAAACAAAAAGCAAACAAGGAAAAAGCATTAGGAGTCTCACAGACCTGGTGCAGCTCTCAATCCCACTGCTTACAAGCTCTGTGATCCTCATCACATTGAGGTACCCTTGTGAGGGGAGAGAGATGAGGTAAAGGCCCATAGTAAGTACACATAAATGATAGCAGCCATTATTCTTAAGGGAGAAACGTCAAGTCTGGTTCAAAGTACAATCTGTCCTAAGGAGAGTGGGTAACAGACATCTGGTCTGTGTCTCAGGTATGACTGGCTGAGGGCCGGGTATGAGTATAGGGTGATCTTGTGCATTCGGGTGAGAAGGATTTGAAGTTTTTACAGATGTAGTATAGGGTATGTGGTGTGCTATAGTGTAGATTTTTTTTTTTTTGAGACAGTGTCTAGCTCTGTCACCCAGGCTGGAGTGCAGTGGCCCAATCGCGGCTCACTGCAACCTCCGCCTCCCGCGTCTAAGCGATTCTCCTGCCTCACCCTCCCATGTAGCTGGGATTACAGGCATGCACCACCCTGCCCAGCTAATTTTTATATTTTTAGCGGAGACAGGGTTTTGCCTCATTGGCCAGGTTGGTCTCGAATGCCTGACCTCAAGTGATCCACCCGCCTCGGCCTCCCAAAGTGCTGGGATTACAGGGGTGAGCCACCGCGCCCGGCCTATGGTGTACATTTTCATTCAATAAATATTGCCCAACTGTATACCTGGCACTGTTCTAGTTCCCAGCAGTAAACAAAACAAAGCCTAGTTGCAGAGAACCTCTCAGCGTGCACCTCTTCCCCCTTAGGCTGCTATTTCCCGATTCTACCTTAGGGAGCCCCACGCAGGGGTAGCTTTATGGCTGAGAAAGGCGGCAGGGAACTTACGGGGAAACGCTGCTAGGACCCAGCTAAGCCGGAGATTTTACCCCCACTACCCTGGTCTGTCTTCTCTCCCCTCCAGAGCCCTCCCTCCATGGAGTTCGGCCTGCTCAGCGAGGCGGAGGCCCGGAGCCCTGCCCTGTCGCTGTCAGACGCGGGTACTCCTCACCCCCAGCTCCCAGAGCACGGCTGCAAGGGCCAGGAGCACAGCGGTGAGCGCGCCCCCTTCCGAGGGTGGAGGAGATAACAGCTTCATCCCCAGTGTGGGTGGGACCCCGGCTGGGCAGCCCGGGTGGGAGCCAGCGGGTGGTTCAGGAGGTCCCCGAGGCGGAGAATCCGTGCAGGCTTGGGCGCCTTGTGACCTGCCCCCACCCTGGCTCCCAGACTCGGAGAAGGCCTCGGCTTCGCTGCCCGGAGGCTCCCCCGAGGACGGCTCGCTGAAGAAGAAGCAGCGGCGGCAGCGCACGCACTTCACCAGCCAGCAGCTGCAGGAGCTGGAGGCGACCTTCCAGAGGAACCGCTACCCCGACATGAGCACGCGCGAGGAGATCGCTGTGTGGACCAACCTCACCGAGGCCCGCGTGCGGGTATGCCCTCCCGACCCGTGACTCGCACCAGCGCGGGCCCTCCACGCGCACCCTGCGACCCTGAGGTCCCCGCCCCCGGGCCCTGGCCCCTGGCCCCCGGCTCCGGGCCACAGCCCCACGCGGCCTCCAGGCCGCCAACCTCCAGCCTCTGTTCGCAGTGCTCCCTACTACTCAGACCGCGCGCTTCTTCGGCCCTGACACGGTCTCTCCTTACCCTCTCCACCTCTCCTCGACCTCATCCTACTGTCCCCCCAGACCCTGGAGCCAATGACTCAGTCCTGCCGCCCGCGCCTTCTGTTCTCGGATCCCGGACTCCGTGCGCTCCTCCCCTCCCACCCCGTCTCCAGCCACCTCATCTCGTTTATTCACCACACCGCCCGGCTGGAAGCCCCGTTGGGGTCAGGTGGGGTGGGGGTGGCCGGCCCTCCAGTCGCTGGGACCCGGCCCGAGCCCTGACCGCCTTTCTCCCGCGCCCGCAGGTATGGTTCAAGAACCGGCGCGCCAAGTGGCGGAAGCGCGAGCGCAGCCAGCAGGCCGAGCTGTGCAAGGGTGGCTTCGCAGCGCCGCTCGGGGGGCTAGTGCCGCCCTACGAGGAGGTGTACCCCGGCTACTCGTATGGCAACTGGCCGCCCAAGGCGCTCGCCCCACCGCTCGCCGCCAAGACCTTCCCGTTCGCCTTCAACTCGGTCAACGTGGGGCCTCTGGCTTCGCAGCCCGTCTTCTCGCCACCCAGCTCCATCGCTGCCTCCATGGTGCCCTCCGCCGCGGCTGCCCCGGGCACCGTGCCAGGGCCCGGGGCCCTGCAGGGCCTGGGCGGGGCCCCCCCCGGGTTGGCTCCGGCCGCCGTGTCCTCAGGGGCCGTGTCCTGCCCTTACGCCTCGGCCGCCGCCGCCGCCGCGGCCGCCGCCTCCTCCCCCTACGTCTATCGGGACCCTTGTAACTCGAGCCTAGCCAGCCTGCGGCTCAAAGCCAAACAGCACGCCTCCTTCAGCTACCCCGCCGTGCACGGGCCGCCCCCGGCCGCCAATCTCAGTCCGTGCCAGTACGCCGTGGAGCGGCCGGTATGAGCGGCCCCGCCCGTGGATCATCCCAGAGGGCGGGTGCGACGATTCGCAGCCTTCGCGGACTGGGGTCGTCTTGACTGGCTTGCCCCCGCCCCAGGGTCTGAAATGGGTGTTTGGGCAGCTGGCGAGGGGGGTGGCGGCCGGCTCAGGAGAGGGCCTTCCTCCTCCCAGCCCTGAGGGGTGGATTGGGCCCCACACAGAGACCGCGCCCCTGGGACTAAGGCCAGGAACAGGGACCAGCTCCCCGGGGGCCAACTCACCCTTGGCCCATCCCGCCTTCTCCAGGCTTCCCCTCCCTCGTTTTCAAAGATAAATGAAATAAACGTGCGCGGACTGTCGAAGGCCTGATGATTCAGAGTTGCGGTTGAGTCCTCTTCCCTTCATCCTCCCCCACTGTCTACAGGCGAGCTGGTTGTACAGGAACGAGGTGAGGGTCCAGGCTTCTAGGGATTCAGTTCCACTCACCCCGCTACTCCAGAACCGGGCAGCCGGGGATTGTTCCTGGAGCAAAGAGGTGTGTGCGTGCGCAGGGCGTGGGAAACCAGCTACCTGGCTGGCGTCGGCCACAGCCGGTGCTGCGGCACCACCTCGTGGTCTCAGGGAGGCTAGCTGGTAGATCTGGTCTCCAACGCTTCCTTGTAGGTGTCAGCTCTGCAATTCAGAGAGCCTATGACTTTAAAGTTACTCCGCCTTTCTCCCTGTTTCTCATTGTTCCTATGAGGGGCTTGGGCCTCTAATAGCAATAAAATTCTGGTCTGTAACAGACATTTATTAAGTGCCTACCAGGCCTAGGATTCTTTCAGTGTCTGTGTGTGTGCCTCTCACCCTTCCACGCACCCTCAGGCTTCCCCCCTGCCAATCATCCCACCGGCAGCAGCCTCCTCCCATCACAGCGGCCCTCTTTTCCCCCCAAATCCCAAAACTCTCCAAATTTAGTTGAAATCTTTAATTAAAAAAATAGAGCAAGAAGAGGAAAGATTTCTGGATAGAAATATATCCTCCGTCCCACCCCCATCCCAGGGCCTGCTTGGCCTTCACATTAAAAACAGAAACTTCAAAGTAACAGACCACACCCCCATCCCAGGGTCACCCTTCTTGTCTGTCAAAAATTCCAGCCACCTTGGAGCACACATCCTCTGGGGAAACCATGCAGGTAAGGCAACCTAATCATTCTCCCAAAACTAAGCCCAGCCTCTTAGTGCCCTGGAGAAGAGAGAGCCTGGCGCTTCATTGTTCTCTCCAACCCTTCACTGGCTCTTTGTCTTGGCTTTGACCTTGGGCCTGATGTAGGCCTGTCTGAAGAAGTGGGCAAAGAGGATGAAATAGGTCATATACAAGATGAAGGACCAGAAAAAGTGTTCCATCGTGGTGTTGCATCCTGGCTCCTGCCTCCAGATGTATGACAGGATGCCGACAATGGCTCCTACAAACATCTGCAGGATCTGCAGGCTGGTGATGAGCATGGGCAGCATCTTGGGGGGCTTCACGTTGGCAGCCTTCAGAGTGTAGTAGGTGTACATGATGGCATGCACACCAAAGTTCATGGTCATGAACCAGCCTCCTGCAGGCACTTTGTTCTTGAATCCAAAGCTTGTGTACACCAGCACTGTGCTGTGGTGGTACCAGTGGATAAAGATGAGCGGCCGCTTACGCAGGATGATGAAGGCTGTGTCTCCTGGGAGATGGAGAATCATAGCTGGCATACTGCCCAGTGCTGGGACCACCCTCTGCACTGGGTGTGGGGACGGGTGTGGGGACATGGGAGTAGGAGAGGGGGTCTTTGTGGCAGAGAATCTGTAGAGGGACTTGGGTGAGAGGTGTTATTAGGATCCAGGGGTAGGAAAGGGACTCTCCATGGGATGGTGAGGGGAGGGCCCTGAGGAGGGGTGCAATTCACAAGGCACCAGAGAGACAAAGCCTTGCCACTCACCGAGTTCTATGACCTTGCTGAGAACAAAGACCCCGGACCAGAATTCGACTATGGAATGTTCGATGAAGGTGCGGAAGCACACAGTTTGCTTTAGGCCCCCAGTAAGCAGCACAGTCCTCATCATGCCCCACGTCCTCACTGCCCCCGCAATACTGAAATGGGACAAAGGAAGATGGTGTCGGCATCATCCCCAGGCACTGATCCACCTTTCCCTTGGAATGGTGGCCAAGTCACTGTGTTCCAAGCTCTATCGCCTCCCGACCTGTCCATGGGGGATGGGTCAAAGCGCCTGAGACCCTGGGCCAACCAGTAGTCTAGAGGAGATGAGGTCAACCAGTAGCCTAGAGCAGAAACATCAGGGAATGCAGGAGGGTGGGATTGAAAGTTGAGTTAAGGAATGGGGTTCTTGGGAGGGGTTAGGAGCCTGGGAGGAGATGCATAGAGGGATAGGGGAAGACTGAAGGAGTTTGGGGAAGAAAATATGGGGAAGTTATTGGAGGGTCTTGAGAGAGGGTGTTAGGAGCTGAGAACACTAGAGGCTGGAGAAATTTGTTGTGAGTACAGACTTTATGAACACAAAAGGGACAAGGCAGAGACCACCAGGTCAGGGTCTAAAAAGAAGGAAAACAGGATAATATAATAGAAGAGGGTGGAGGCTGGGAGGGGAACTAAAGCTGAGAGAATGAGATGGGGAGAGTGTTACAGGGCAATTTGGGGACAGGATGGAGATTGATGCAATCTGGAAAGCTTTAAGGGATAGAAGTTTAAGATCTAGAGGAGAGGCAGGGAGTGGGATCTTACCTGAAGATTGCAAGGCAGAAGGACCAGAGGAAGAGAGGCCCCTGCAGGTTGAAGCCCTTACGTTCCTTCATGTAGTTCTGCCCCACAACGATGAGCACAAGGTAGATCAGGGCTATGGGGAATGAGGTTGCCCTGGCAAGCAGAAGGCAAAGGGGATGGGCTCATGGGGGGTGCTGACTAGAGAAATGCCCACTCATCTCTCCAGGCGAGTGCTCTGGGTTGGAGCCCCAGTTCTGCCACTTACTAGCTGTGTGACATTGGAAAAACCAACTTAACTCTCTGAGCCCTGGCTTACTCATTTGTAAAGGGGGAATAATACATCTCTCCTGGCAGTATTAATGTATACAAAGTACCTAGCACAGGGTAAGGTCTACGTCCAAGGTTTCTGTGATTATTGCTCTCTCAGTGAGGTTGGAGGTGGGTGACGGGTGTCTGGCCCACACCTAGAAGCAGCCCAGGACTGTGGTGTAAGAAGAACGTGGCAATGGCTTCTCCCTAGTTGGGTCATGACAAATTGGCTGGAGCATAAAGTCAGCCCACAGAACCTCTGGGGAGCTTTACGGCTAAGCCAGAGAGCTTCTTCCTGGGGAAAGCTTGGAAGAGCTCCCTGTCTTTGCCTCCTTCTCCACAGCAGAAACAGTGGAGCACCTGGGGAATGACAGGATAACTGTGATGGGCAAGCTGTCCCCGGGCCCCGCACTGTGCACACACGCGCGCACACACAGCAACAAAGGACAGGGACGTCAGCTAGTAAGGCTTCAGATCAACCTCACGCCTCCACGACCAGTTCTCACTACACGGTCTTTGCTTCTGTATCTTTTCACGTTCTTCTCCCCCATCCTCTTATTATTGCTTGCTTTCTTTCAGCTCTAATCTCTTTGAGGTGCCACACTACCTGCACCTCGGACCACCGTAGTGTGGAGCCAGTATGAGGGAGTCCGATAACTTTGCTCTGTAAGAAAATCATTGCAAGCCATTCAATGCCACCCGCTCGCGTCCCCGCCCCGGGGCCCCAGCGTGGCCTTTCCCTCTCCCCAAGTCTCACCAGTACTCCTCCAAAAAAGGCCGCAGGCCCTCGAGCAGCTCGAAGTTATAGGGCTGGAAGAGCTGATTTACTTCGTGTGAGACATTCATGGCTGTGACCATCTAGTATTGCAGATGTCGAGGTCCAAAGCTTGGAGGCGCTACGTGAAAGGCTTGGGGCGCCAAGTATGGAGTGAACCTCGGGTCGAGACGGAACAGAGCCGGGACAGACAGAACTCCTGGGCAAGGCAAAGAGGGCGTCGGACCCAGGCACGTGCGAGGCGGCGCAACCAGCTCTCCCAAGCGCAGCCACTGCGATATATAATGCTGACTTGCAGAGCTGCGGACCCGGACGGCGCGCGGTGCCCCGCCCTGCGCCCCGCCGCTATCCAATCTCGACCAAGATACGCCTCTGTCCCGCCCCTGGGCCGCAGTCCGCATTCTGATTGGTCATCCTCAAGGGCCCCACTGCCGGGCGTTTCACACGCCCCGCCCCAAGTCCGGTCGTAGGCGGTCGCCCGCCCGCTTTCCCAACAAGTCCACCCCATCCTGTGCGGTCTTGCGGGTGCCCGGACTGGCCAGTCTTCCCTTGGCACTGTCAACCGTGGCCTTCGCCTCAGTTTGCTTTAATCTTGACCTGCTTAGCACTGAGGAGAGAGGTGTCCTTAGCCTTTGGTTCTCTCATCCAGAAATGGAGGAGTCAGTTTCTAGGCTTCCTGAGATCCTTGGAAACCCAGGCCCGCGATGAGGAAATATGAACGTGGGCAACGCAGAGCTTCTCCTGTAGTCCCTTCAACCTCCTAGCTTCGAGTCTGCGGTTGTGGGTGGGTGGAAGGAGATGAATTTTATTGTTGAGGTTATTGATGTTGATGTTTGGGTTGTTGAGGCTGTTATGGTTTCTTTATAGCTTCCTGAATTCCTAAACTGCTGCAGACTGACCTTCAGTAATAACAGTGGAGAGAGTAAATGGGGTCACCTTCTGGGCTTCTGGAATTATTGTCTTCGGGTCTCCTGGAGGCCTCCTAGGGTTTAAGGATGGGGAGAGCCAGTCCATCTCCCCAAGGCCTGCTGTTTTATCTCCCGAATCAAATCTACTTTTTTCTCACCTGTGTAACCAGCCCCAAAGAAATAAATGTTCTACAACTTTTAGTTTTACTTGGCTGTCCCTTACTTCTTTCCCAGGTTTTATGAAAGTGAAGAAGAAATCCAAGACTTGAGGGCAGTTCAAGATAAGGTGGAGATTTGCAAAATGTGCTAAGAAACATAGATATAAAATAATTAAAATCAAGATATGGGTATAAACGGGCCATGTGCAGTAAAGTTCTAGAGCCAGAGGATCCAGGTAAGAACCCCAGCTCTACTTCCTGAACCTCAGCCACTGTCTGGGAGGGTGTAGTGGAAGTCCTGTTGGTGCCATCTAAATGAATCAAAAGTGCATCCCTTTTGCTCTGTACCTCATCACCTCTCACCTGGTCACGTTACCTGGTTGCACCACCTCCTTCTCTAATACGGTGCTTCTCCTCTTCACTGCATTGCAGTCAGAAAAGAGTTCCTATTCCTGGCTGATTACCAGATTCCTGAGCCTCAACTGCAGAGATTCTGGTCCTGTAAGTGGTCCCAGACTGTACTTTGAAAACCACCACTTTGTGTTTGCTCATCTGGAAAACAGTTTTGCTTTCCTGCTTAAAAACCTTCACTGGTTCCTGATGGCTCCATATATAGCCTGACATCTAATCAGAAGGTGATCAACACATGTCTGATGGATGAATGAATGAATCAAAGAATGAATATTACAAGAATAATGCCATCTAGGTGTTACAAGATTCAAGTTCAAGTCCCATTGCCCCCATCAATGAGCCATGTGATTTTAGGCAAGTTATTTAACCTCTGTGAGACTCACATTCTCCTTCAGAAAATAAATGCATATAGTCATACTTGCCTGCTTACCTCACAAGGTTGTGATCAGTATACAAGTCAGATAACGTAAATGAAATGATATTGTGGATTAGACATATGAAAATGGTAAGGCAAATCATTATGGGAGGTTTATAAATGCATATGCAGAATATATACTCAGTCCTGGATTTCTCTATGAAGCTATTTTACATTGTCTTTCCCTGTGAGGTTGGGTGAGGCTTGGAGGAGGTGTATGTGGAAGAGAGAAAGAAGAAAAATTGGGGCAGGGCACGGTAGCTCACACCATAATCCCAGTACTGTGGGAGGCTGAGGTGGGCAGATTGCCTGAGCCCAGCAGTTTGAGACCAGCCTGGGCAACATGGTGAAAACTCATCTCTATGAAAAGTACAAAAATTAGCTGGGCATGGTGGCACCCATCTGTGGTCCCAGCTACTCAGGGGCTGAGGTGGGAGGGTTTCCTGAGCCTGGGAGGTCAAGGCTGCCATAAGCTGTGATTGTGCCATTGAGCTGTGATAACACACAGGCTGCGTTCCAGCCTGGGTGACAGAGTGAAACTCAAAAAAAAAAAAAAAAAAAAAAAGGCCAGCAGTGGTGGCTCACACCTGTAATCCCAGCACTTTGGGAGGCTGAGGTGGGTGGATCACCTGAGGTCAGGAGTTCGATACCAGCCTGGTCCACATGGCAAAACCTGTCTTTACTAAAAATAAAAAAATTAGCCAGGAGTGATGGCAGATACCTCTAATTCCAGCTACTCTGGAGGCTGAGGCAGGGAGAATTGCTTAAATCCAGTAGGCAGAGGTTGTAGTGAGCTGAGATTGTGTCACTGCACTCCAGTCTGGGCAACAGAGTGAGACTCCATCTCAAAAAAAGAAAAAAGAAGAAAAATCTTCAAAAATTATATTCTAGAGGAAATGCTCCTTGACCCTTGGACTTGGCCTGGTTCCCTTACTTTATGTAAACTCTTCTCATAGCATGGTATTTCTTTTCGTCAATGAGAGTTTACAATTAGTTATTTTTGTGATTTCTTGATCAATGCCTGTTTTTCCCACTAGTCCTTGAGCTCCATGAATGCAGGGACTATGTCTAGTTTTAAAACTTTTTTATTTTGAGACAGAGTGTTGCTCTGTTGCCCAGGGTGGAGTGCCGTGGCCTGATTTTGGCTTCACCACAATCTCTGCCCCTTGGGTTCAAGTGATTCTCGTACCTCAGCCTCCTGAGTAGCTGAGACTATAGATGTGGGCTACCACACCTGGCTGATTTTTGTGTTTTTAGTAAAGACAGGATTTTACCATATTGGCCAGGCTAGTCTTGAACTCCTGGCCTAAAGTGATCTGCCCACCTTGGCTTCCCAAAGTGCTGGGATTACAGGCATAAACCACAGCATCCAGCCAGAATATGGCTGTTTTGTTCATCATTCTCCTAACCCTGAGCATAACCCAGGTAATATTTGTTGAATGAGTGATTGAATGGATGAAATCCTTAGCATGTAAACTTCTCTCCCTATTTCCAACTGCCTGTTGGACATCTCTATCAGTATGTTCTTCTAGTATCCTTGGCAAAACAAACCCCAAACAGAATTTGTTATCTACCTTCAAAATAAGCTGTTTTTCCCAGCCACCATTTATCTAATTTCTCAGGCTAGAAATTGTGAGGTCATGCTACAGTCTTCTGTAGGACACAGAGGCCTGTCATTTCCTCTGGAGGTGGCATGGTCATCAGAATGCCTCTATTCAGATTTTATCTATGCCACTTACTAGCCAGTAACCTTGGCTAAGACGTTATCAAATGTCTCATGGCCTTATCTTTCTCATCTGTAAAATGGAGATAACTACCTGAGAAGGATGTGTATGAGGATCAAATGAAATAATATATGTTAAAGAGCATTGGCTGGGCATGGTGGCTCATGCCTGTAATCCTAGCACTTTGGGAGGCCGAGGCAGGATGATCACTTGAGGCCAGGAGTTCAAGACCAGTCTGGCCAACAGAGGGAGACTCTGTCTCAATAAATAAATCAATAAATAAAGAGAAGTATACAATGTAAAGGGTTGAGTAAGCATCAGTAATTATTTACAAAAAAGGTAACTTTGTACAAATTTCACCTTTTTTTTTTTGAGATGGAGTCTCCCTCCTGTCACTCAAGCTAGAGTGCAGTGGTGCAATCTCAGCTCACTGCAACCTCCACCTCCTGTGTTCAAGCGATTCTCCTTCCTCAGCCTCCCAAGTAGCTGGGATTACAGGCGTGTGCCACCACATCCGGCTAATTTTTGTATTTTTAATAGAGATGGGTTTTGCCACGTCACCCAGGCTCCTGACCTCCTGACCTCAGGTGATCCACCCACCTCAGCCTCCCAAAGTGCTAGAATTACAGTTGTGAGCCACTGCACCTGGCCAAATTTCACCTTCTTTTAATGAAACGCAACTATATTAATTTAAAAGTCATGATCTGGAGATTGGTTGCAGAACAATGAGACTGTACTTAGCACTACTGAAATGTACACTTAAAAATAGTTAAGGCAGTCAATTTTATATTATGTGTATTTTGCCAAAGCTTTGCCTTGGTTTTGTTTGTTTGTTTTTTTAGATGGGGTCTCACTCTGCTGCTCAGGTTGCAGTGCAGTGGTGCAATCTCGGCTCACTGCAACCTCCGCTTCCCGGGTTTAAGTGATTCTCCTGCTCAGCCTCCCGAGTAGCTGGGATTACAGACATGGGCCACCATGCCCAGTTAATTTTTGTATTTTTAGTAGAGATGGGGTTTCACCATTTTTGCCAGGCTGGTCTCGAAAGCCTGACTTCAGGTGTCATTTTAAGTAGGTCACATAAAGGGATAATATGCATACTACATAAAAAGCTTATTCATAGTCTTATCTTCGATCCTTAGTAAATGGCTAAGGAAACAAACAAGCTCATTTTGTAGACTCCAGTGTCTCCAAATCTGCCTCTCATTTGCTGCCGGAAAGGTCTTTCTAAAACACATCAGCTCATGTCATTCCTCATTAAGAACAAAAATAGGCAGGGTGAGGTGGCTCACACCTATAATCCCAGAACTTTGGGAGGCTGAGGCGGGTAAATCACAAGGTCAGGATTTTGAGACTAGCCTGGCCAAGGGCCAACATAGTGAAACCCCATCTCTAATAACATACAAAAATAAAAAATAAAAAAATAATAATCCTCAGGACAAAGATCAAATTCCTGAGTTTAGCCCTGACCATTCATTTCTAGCCAAAATCCCACCATCCCTCAGCCCCAGCATTCCACATTGTAGCCATAATGGACAAGTCTCAACTCTACACACTAACCCTTTACCTCTCTATGCATCTTTCCCTTTCCCATACAGTATTTTCTCACCCAGACAAATCTGAACTCTAGCTCTACATCTAAAGTCACTTGCCCTGCAAAAGCCTAATATATTTCAGAGTCAAGCCCTTCCTTCTTTGTCTTTCAATCAAAGAACTTTGCCAAAACTGCCTGTCAGTATTGTGCTTCTACCTATGGAGTACAGTCAGTCATATATTTTCTATACTATTCTGGTTCCCCCACCCTACCCCAAATGGTCATTTTCACTAGGTCACTCATCCATGAAGGTAGCACACACTACCTGGTACATGGTGGGCACTCAAAATATGTCTGTTGCTTTGAATTGAGTAGGCACCTAAGAGGAAATACAAAAATAAACATATATTTTTAAGACTCAATTTTCTTAGTAATTAAAGAAATGCAAATTAAAGACTGTATGTATAGTATGGTCCCAATTAATAGCCAAGCAGAAATTAAATTCCTAACGCCAGCCAAAGCTTTGGGAAACAGGTGCACTCACACCTGGCTAGTGGCCAGGTAAATTGATATAATCCTTTTAGAAACACACTTAGGTAACACTTAGCAAGAGCCAGCTGGTATACCTTGACCCAGTATCTCACCTAGGAATTTAACCCAGTGAAATAATCCAAAAGAAAAAAATCTGTATGTATTAAAAAATATATATTTGTACATTCCACTGAACATTTAATAAGTTACATTCAGCTATAACTTTTTTTTTAAATGCACTATACAGTCTTTTATTTCTAGCTTAAAAACAAAATCTTAAATTACAAGGAATATATTTACAGGATTAATTACATTTTAAGCCACCACACCATGGACGTGAAGGGCCACTCACTGTCCCTCACTGGGACAGGCTGGGACAGGTTGTGTGACCTGCCTGAGGGGCTCTGGCTCATTTGTCAAAGTCGAGAAAAAGATCAGGTCTTCTGACTGCTCAGCCAAACCAACAATGAAAAAAGTATCAGAGATGTGTCATAGCCACTTTGCTAACAAGCAATTACATGCCTTTTTAGTGTTTAAAGAGAAATCTTGGCTGGGCATGGTGGCTTATGCCTATAATCCCAGCACTTAGGGAGGCTGAGGCAGGCAGATGACGAGGTTGGCATTTCGGGGGTTTTACCTGACCAACATGGGTAAAACCCCCGTCTCTACTAAAAATACAAAATTAGCCAGGTGTGGTGGCACACGCCCGTAATCCCAGCTACTCAGGAGGCTGAGGCAGGAGAATTGCTTCAACCCAGGAGACAGAGGTTGCAGTGAGCTGAGATTGCACCATTGCACTCCAGCCTGGGTGACAGAGTAAGATTCCATCTAAAAAAAAAAAAAAAAAAAAAAAAAAAAGCCTTAATTTTCCTGGGATAGCTCCATAGAATCATTCTGGAAACCTGTATGATTTTGAAAATTCTTTAAGAAAGAAAAGCTTGTCACCCCCATGAGACCCACTGTTTCTCACAAGGCAGGGACAGGCCTTTTAGAGGCAGGAAAAAAGAATAATACTATTCTCTGTAAAGTCCAGACAGAACTCCAGCAGCTCTGCTGGCTCGACAACCTCTTCCAGGGGACCAGTGTTCTAGATCCATACTTTGGTTCAAAGTGTTTGGAGAACATCTTCTTGCTCCTTTTCTGGAAACAAAATGATGGACACAGTGTCCCCCACATCTTCCTTTGGTGAGCTGTCCTTGTCCAAGTCATCTATGATGGGCTGAGCTGGGTCCTTTAAATACTCTTCTATCTGTAACGGGATGCTTGGTGGAGTGTGAAACCAGTATTTAATCAGGCCTCTGTGTTTCAGGATAAGGAAGAAACACCCCTGCCAGCATTTTCACTAGATCACTCATCCTTGAAGGTAGCACACACTACCTGGCACATGGTGGGCACTCAAAATGTGTCTGTTGCTTTAATGAAACTGTTTCCACAGAGATCAGGATGACTTGCTGAAGCTCGGTGGAGGCATCTGCCATTGTTTCCTAGAAAAGATGTGTTGCTTAAGTGCCTGGGTCTAAAGATGTTACTTTTGTTCCAAAGCAGTTGTGCCTAGACTTATAAACAGTACACTCCAAAGGGTTTTAAGTTATCCAATGAAATGGAGTTGCTTCTGAAAGGGCCTTTGACCTGCTGAATTCTTGCTTTTTCCCAGTAATGGACGTAATACCAAAAAAAGACTGTGGCAGGCCAGGCACTGTGGCTCATGCCTGTAATCCCAGCACTTTGGGAGGCCGAGGTGGGCGGAACACCTGAGGTCGGGAGTTCTGAACCAGCCTGACCAACATGGAGAAACCCTGTCTCTGCTAAAAGTACAAAAAATTAGCCAGGCGTGGTGGCATGTGCCTGTAATCCCAGCTACTCAGGAGGCTGAGGCAGGAGAATCGCTTGAACCCAGGAGGCGGAGGTTGTGGTGAGCCGAGATCAGGCCACTGCTCCAGCTCAGGCAACAAGAGCTTAACTGTCTCAAACAAACAAACAAACAAAAACAGGCCGCGGCCGTGGAGATATCAGCGATGTCAAAGGGAGAGGAGAACCTGACACTGAGGGAGCCTTCTCCTGGGGTGACCTCAGTGTTCTCTGGAGGCCCAACAGTCACATTCTGATAGTGTTGAAACCAAGGCATTGTCACCCAGGCGGAATGGAGTGTTCCCAGCTCAGCTCGAAGGCACAGAGTGACATTGAAATCCACTGGGAAGCCTGCGTACATCTCACTCCTATGAACATGATGTCGGCCATGAGCCGGTCACTGTTGGTGTATTTAAACTGCACCTGATAGACCACAGGCCTCATGCCATTGCTCAGAGCCACTGGCTACCAACTCAGGACCTGCTCTGCCTTACAGGCGAATCTTTGGGTGCTGAGGATCGGGCAGCTGGGACAGAGGTGCTGGCGGGGGCGCGGCGGCGGCAGCGCAGGCTCGAGCTGCAGCAACAGCAGCAGCCGCCGCAGCAGCCACAGTCACTTGGGCCGCCTGGGCCCGGGCCCTCGGCGGTGGCTCAGGGCGCGGCCGGGACCCTGATCCGGGTCGGTGGAGCCGCTCACGTCGCCGCCCCGGCTGCCATGGTAAGCGCAGGGCACGCAGGGCCCAGCTATAACTTTTTAAAAGGGACAAATCATAATACAAGTATTTATTCAAATGTTGACCATTAAAACACCATCTGAACCATGTCAAATAACACTCGTTTACTTTTGTGAAATGTATTAATGAGAACTTAAGAACTCCTAAGAAGGCTGAGCATTTTCAACATGCCCAGCCTAGATGAGAAAAGACCGTATTCTCTTACTGGTGATTTAGGAAATACAATACAAAAGGAGCTTCAACTCCTATGTGGAGACAAGGCTGGCCCCCATGATGGCTGGACTGCAGAAAACAATCATGCAGTGTTCCTGTTCCGGTCTGAGACGTAAAAGACAAAATCTGATCTAGGGCGAAACTACCTAGAGGACGTGCGGAGGACTGGACAGAGGGGCTCACCGTATCTTGGGGACCAAAGAGAAAGTAGTGTGCAGATACTGCTTTGACCTTAAAATAAATGTTACGTGAGACAAAAAAAGAAGCCAGGAGCCTTCTCACAACCATTCCAGGTCAGCAACTCCCAAGATATTTACTTCAAGGTAGTTGGTAGGAAATGTAAATGTTCACTGACCCTGACTCAACAATTAAACCATCATAACAGATGCAACTTTGAGGACAGGCAGTTATCAAACCGCCTATAAACTGGAGTGGGGATCAGCTTGAAAGATGCCTATTATCAGTGACTGGGAAGATTTAAAAAAAAAAAAAAAAAGGCCAGGTGAGGTGGCTCACGCCTGTAATCCTAGCACTTTGGGAGGCCAAGGCAGGTGGATCACCTGAGGTCAGGAGTTCAAGACCAGTCTGGGCAGCATGGTAAAGCCCCATCTCTACTAAAAATACAAAAAGTAGCCAGACGTAGCGGCACATGCCTGTTATCCCAGCTACTTGGGAGGTTGAGGCAGGAGAATCACTTGAACCTAGAAGGCAGAGGTTACAGTGAGCTGAGATTACGCCACTGTACTCTAGCCCTCTAGCCTGGGTGACAGAGTGAGACTCCATCTCAAAAAAAAAAAAGAAAGGAAAAGAAAGCAAAGATACCTGTCTTCAGCTGATAAGGGATATATAAAGATGCTTACACGTTGATTTTTGGGGGGCTAAGTGTGGTGGCTCAAACCTGTAATCCTAGCACTTTGGGAGGCTGAGGCAGGAGGATCACTTGAACCCAGGAGTTTGAGACCAGCCTAGGTAACATAGTGAGAACATGCCTCTACAAAAAATTTAAAAATTAGCTGGGCATGGTGGTGGACGCTTGTAGTCCCGGCTACCTGAGGGGCTGAGGCGGGAGAATCATTTGAGCCCAGGTGGTGGAGAGGATGCAGTGAGCCATGACCGTACCCATGCAAGCTGTCCTAGGCAACAGAGCAATACCCTGTGTCTAAAATAAATAAATAAATACATGTTGATTTTGGGTAAATTTATTTCACAAAGCTACCATTTCATAAGGACAATAAGGTTCATTAAATTACAAGACAAAATTTACAAATGAGATAATAGAACTGTTTTAAATATATTTTATTGGGCAAAGGCTTTTCTGCTAACTATAAAAAATTACATTACAGTTACGGTCAAAGACTCTTACACTGTGGTTTAAGTTCAAAAGGCCAAAACCTTTGCAAACAGATAACATGAGGGTTGGGCGAGGTGGCTCACGCTTGTAATGCCAGCATTTTGGGAGGCCGAGGTGGGAAGATCACTTGAGGTCAGGAGTTCAAGAACAGCCTGGCCAACATGGTGAAAACCCATCTCTACTAAAAATACAAAAATTAGCTGGGCATGGTGGCGCACGCCTGCAATCCCAGCTACTCAGGAGGCTGAGGCAGGAGAATCACTTGAACCCGGGAGGTGGAGGCTGTAGTGAGCCAAGATCATGACAGAGCAAGACTCCATCTCAGAAAAAAAGAAAAGATTTTTTTTCTTAGAGACAAGGTCTTGCTCTGTTGCCTAGGCTGGAGTGCAGTCGTGCAATCACCACTCACTGCAACCTCCACCTCCTGGGATCAAGCAATCCACCCACTGGAGTAATTAGTAATTAGGATGACAGGCACGTGCCACCACATCGGCTTTTTTTTTTTGTCGAGACGGGTTTTCACTATGTTGCCAAGGCTGGTCTTGAACTCCTGGTTCAAATAATCCTCCCACCTTGGCGTCCCAAAGTGCTAAGATTATAGGCATGAGCCACTGTACCCAGCTGAAACTGTTAATTATATATAAAGAGTACTTGATTAGACACAGAAAATATTGATAAGTATGATTTTCTTCCTCTTGAAAATCAGCTTTTTTAAAAAATTGAATGTTCCCAATGCAAAGATACGATAAATGTTCCAGATGATGGCTGCTAATTGCCCCAGTTGGATCAGTATACATTATATGTATCAAAATATCACTATTTGCCCCATGAAAGCTACAACTTACTTGTCAATTTAAAAAATGATTAAATACTTTTTTAAAAAGAAGTGATTTGTAGAGCAGTTTTCCAATGATTGTAGACTGGATTGTAAATCTTTTGTAAATGCTTGTATTTAGTGGCCTTTGTGATTTGCAGTAAAGGGTCAATCACAAGTAATACATAAATAGACTATTCCCTTATTGTAAGTAACTTGTTGCAAAATAAATACGTTGACTATTAATGAAATCATTTCAAAAAGGAAAAAAGAAAATCAGCTTTACAAAGTAATACCAACTGATTACATTTCAACCTAATTTAATTCCCCATCAATGGCCCAATAACCTGGAATATTCAAAGCAGTTTCTTTGGCTATCAAATTAGTTCACCATTATTAAAATGTATACTTTAGGCCAAGTGAGGTAGCTCATGCCTGTAATCCCAACACTTTGGAAGGCCGAGGTGGGTGGATCACTTGAGGTCAGTAATTTGAGACCAGCCTGGCCAACCTGGTGAAACCCCATCTCTGCTAAAAATACAAAAATCAGCTGAATGTGGTGGCCCACTCCTGTGGTCCCAGCTACTAGGGAGGCTGAGGCAAGAGAATCGCTTGAACCCGGGAGGCAGATGTTGTAGTAAGCCAAGATAGCATCATTGCACTCCAGCCTGGGGGACAGGGTGACACTCCATCTCAAAAATAAAAAATATATATATTTGTGTATATATATATATAGTTGAATATTTTAAGTCACATATTAAGTCAGTGGGACTTAATGGACAGCTGGAAGGCTGGGCGCAGTGGGGCTCACACCTGTAATTCCAGCACTTTGGGAGGCCAAGGCAGGTGGATCATTTGAGGCCAGGAGTTTGAGATCAGTGTGGCCAACATGTTGAGACCCCGTCTCTACTAAAAATACAAAAATCAGCCAGGTGTGGTGGTGCGCGTCTGTAGTCCCAGCTGCTTGGGAGGCTGAGGTAGGAGAATCACTTGAACCTGAGAGGCAGAGATTGCAGTGAGCTGAGATCATGCCACTGCACTCCAGCCTGGGTGACATAGTGAGACTCCATCTCAAAAAAAAAAAAAAGACAGCTGGAAACAACCCACCAATGGATAATTAAATTATTGAATTTAACAGCACAGGCAAATCTAACATCACAACAAACACCGAAGTAACATGACAGGACAGTTTGCATCTATCAGAACATGGAGAAACATGAAACTATGTTTATAAAATAATGTGAAAGAAAAACAATATTCAAAACCATACCTATCCTATTACCTCAATTATCTAAAAGCCATGATGTCCCTGAAGACTGAAGTTGAAAAGAAACACTAAAATGTGAAATCAGTTGATGGTGAGGGTGAGATTATAGGCATAAACTTAGAAGTATTTTAAATTTTCTTTCATGATGTTTTAAAACTGAGATCATACATTTTGGAATGCTTTGCATATAAGAAATAATGCTTTTTAATGGCATAAGAAATCCTCAGAATAACATGTTAAGTTTCAAAATACAGGATATGAGACAGTATGTATAGTATGGTCTCAAATTTGTTGACTACAAGTGTGGAGACAATTCAGATGAAAAGAATGTTTGTAAAATTTTTGTAGGGAAAAAATATGCAAGAAAACCATGTAGAGAAAGAAGATTGAAAGGAAATATACCAAGATGCTAATGGAGTTTGTCTCTGAATGGCAGAATTTTAAAGTTATCCTTATAGTGAGTAAATGTTCAAAAGTAATAATAAATGTATTGAAATTTCTTGGATTTAAGTCTTTTTTTTAATGTGTTCTCTCACTAATTGACTTCTCTGCTTCCAGTTTCCTACCCTGGGATCCTGCATTCCCTCCCAAACTCATCATTTCCCTGGTATTTTACTGTCTTGGTTTTTTTCTTCATATTTCTGGCTGTGCCTTTGCAGGGTTTTCTTCCCCTTCTTTCTACCTCTGTAATGCTGTTTTTTGTTTGTTTGTTTGTTTTTTGTTTTCTTTCTCTGAGACGGAGTCTCGCTGTGTCACCCAGGCTGGAATGAGTCTTGGCTCACTGCAACCTCTGACTCCTGGGTTCAAGAGATTCTCCTGCCTCAGCCTCTGGATTAGCTGGGATTACACAGCTAATCCACCACAATGCCTGGCTAATTCTTTTTATTTTTAGAAGAGATGGGGTTTCACCATGTTGGTCAGGCTGATCTCAAACTCCTGACCTCAAGTGATCCACCCACCACAGCCTCCCAAAGTCCTGGAATTACAGGTGTGAACCACCACGGCCAGCCTACCGCTGGTTCTTAAAGTCCTGTACCTGTGCCTTCCTCGTTCTCATGCTGTGCTTTTTCCTGGCTATTTAACTCGCTTTTATGATTTACCAATCACTTCAAATGATTTATCTTCTTTTTAAATTTTTTAATTAATTATTTGTTTTAGAGACAAGGTCTTTTTGGGTTGCCCAAGCTGGAGGGCTGCAGTATGATCATGACTCACTGCAGCCTCAACCTCCTTGGCTCAAGCAATCCTCTTGCCTCAGCCTCCTGAGTAACTGGGACTACAGACATGAGCCACCAAGCCCAGGTAATTTTTTATTCTTTGAAGAGAGGGGGTCTTATTTTGTTGTCCAGGCTGGTCTCAAACTCCTGGGCTCAAGCAATCCTCCTGCCTCAGCCTCCCAAAGGGCTGGGATTGCAGGCATGAGCCACTGCACCCAGCCTATCTTCTACCTTGACCTCTCTTCTGTCTGCTTGCTCATATTTCCAGTTGCCCATTGGGCCTTTCCACCTGGCCAACCTGAATTACAGACAGCTCAGTGTGGAGAAATCCAGCTCGTCTTCTTCCCAGACCTGTTCTTTTACTGACTTTCATGTTTAAGGTGACCATCAGATTCCTAGGCAGGACTGGCTAAAAAATTGTGGTGCTTAGTGCTAAATTAAAATATAAGACCTCTTGCTCAAAAGTTATGAAGAATTTGTCTGGATATGGTGACTCCTACCTATAATCCCAGCACTATGGGATGCTGAGATGGGAGGATCATTTAAGACCAGGAGCTTGGAACCAGCCTGGGCAACATAGTGAGACAGCTATCTTTACAAAAAATAAAAATAAAAAATAAGCTGGGCCACAGCAGCATGTGCTTGTACTCCCAGCTACTTGGGAGGACAAGGGGAGAGGATCACTTGAGCCTCGGAGACAGAGGCTACAGTGAGTTATGATCTCACCACTGCACTCAAAGCTAGGCAACAAAGCGAGACTCTGTCTCTTAAAAAATTATTAATAATTTCAAGATAGCAAGAGCAGAGCATCAAACCAAGTGCAGGGTGCTAACTGCAGAGCCCGATGTGACTGCATAGACTATACTTCCACGACATGAGTCCTACTTCTAGGCTTAAACCTGGGAGTCATCTTGATCTTTGACTCTTTTCTCTCCTTTTTTTGAGACATCCTTAGTAGTTGGGATTACACGCATGCGCCACCATACCAGGCTAATTTTGTATTTTTAGTAGAGACGATTTCTCCATGTTGGTCAGGCTGGTCTTGAACTCCCGACCTCAAGTGATCTGCCCACCTTGGCCTCCCAAAGTGCTGGGATTACAGGCATGAGTCACCACACCCAGCCTGAAAACACTGTTTTAAGGAGTTGTTGCAGAGAGAGCATGTGATCCTAAGAGAGGAAAAAAAATATTTAAACTCTTCATCAGGTTGTTCAGAGTCTAAACTACCACATTTCAAAGCTTTTGAGAGCAAGCCTGCATCTGAGTCATCTTCAAAGTCCACTCAGTATTTCACATGTAAGAACTGTGTCTGGATGAATGAATGCATGAAAGCCATTGCTTTGCCATCAGTCCACAGGGACTCCCTCTGCCCATGCCACCAGCCAGGCCACAAGAAGACCCTGGCAGACAGGCAGCACTGCTAGATGTAGGCACTACAAGGGACATTGGAAGTGCCTGGAGAGAGGCTGCCGTGTCTTTGCCTTTGGCAGTTGGTAATCAGTCCTGCTGGGCTTGTCTCTGTCTTGCCTGCCTCTCAAAGGCCTGCCTGTCCCCAGCCTGTCTCCCATACAGTTACTATCAATATCATCACCCTTTTTGATTAGGAGCCCAAGAAATTGAGCTGTGGCTGAGAAAGAAAAAAGTAGCCCATGATATGCAGGGACTGGTCTGACACTTATAGCTAGGCCTCGGTGTTGTTGGAAGCTAGTCTGGTGCTCACAGCTAGGCCACATTATTCTATTAGACATAGATAATCTCCCAGAATATAAACATCAGACAAAGCCAGGTAAAGGCCATGATAGAGTAAAGTAAAACAGAATCACTCATAATTCTGTCTGAGCACAAAGACCAGGTCACCATGCAACCCACAAAATACCAAATATCTCCTCTTCCAGCTTATATGACAGCTGCTTCTTTACCAATTACAGCTTTGTTCTCACTCTAGTCTGCCTTCCCTATCAATTGAGGCACCCGATCATAGAATTATCCTTATTTTCTGACGGTATCCAATCTGCAGTGAACCTCCATTTCCTTGCCACCCCCAAATCACCAAACAAAGCACAAATCTTACACTAGATTCTTCCTAACACCCTCTTACTGAGACAACCCATGTTTCCCCTACTGCCTGTTCTTTCTCACTGCAATCAGTAATAAACTCAACTTATTCAACTACAGTTTGTTGTGTTTGGCTGGAGGACAATGACAAGCCTAGATGGAAAATACAGAACTTCCTCACGTCCCTGTCTCCTTTTTGTCTTCCCAGCCTGCCTTGAGTATTCACAAGTGCGTCTGCAGTGTCAGTTTTCTCTAGCCGCATCCTCTGCCTCCCATCTCCTCTCATCTCAGAACTTACTCTGCATCCCCTACATTTGAGGAGGTGGTGTTTTCAGTTTCATTTGTCTCAAAGTCTCAGAATATTTTCTAATTTTCCTGTGATCTCTTTCTTTTTGTGTGTGTGTGAGAGTCTTGCTCTTTCACCCAGGTTAGAGTGTAGTGGTGCGATCTCAGCTCACTGCAACTTCTGCCTTCCCAGTTCAAGTGATTCTCCTGCCTCAACCTCCTGAGTAGCTGGGACTACAGGTGCTAATTTTTTTTTTTTTTTTTTTTTT